>JAKJMR010017954.1:438597-451452 GCA_024449315.1 Daboia siamensis
GGGATGGGGTGGAGCTGTCCCACATGCTCTGCACGATCTTCTTTTTTGCTCCCCTCCTGGACTGCCATGCTACAGAGGATGGGTGGATTATGCCCGGTCCCCCTCTACCATTTTGGAGCCAGGAGGGGAGTGACGGTGAAAGGCTCTGTTCCGCTGTGCAAAACTTGAGGGGCTTTCTTTGCGCTTAGCCCCATAGATCACCTGCCCGGCGGCAGCTGCTTCCTCCTTCTCCTCCACCAACTTTCCTGTGCACCGTGACCGGGTGGCGCAAACCTTCCCTGCCGCCTTAGAAAGTCTGATTTAACTTTTTTTAGTCCCACAAATTTTCCTGCAGCAGGAGAGAAACGCGACAGAGCTGGAAAGCAGGTTAGTGAAGAAAGGCTTTTGGGAACAGAGAGGAGCTGGGCGGTGGTGCGCCAAAATGTATAGAAGCACTGGGAGGAGAAGCTGCAGAAAACAGGGCTGCCATTGCCAGAACGGAGAAGGGAGAACGCAGGGCGATGCAGGGCAGGAAGCAAGTGTTCTTGTCTGCTCTGCATCGCTGTGTGGAGCCGCTCCCCTCCCCGTTCTCCATTCTCTCCAGTGCTGGCAATGGAGGGCTGGCAGAGGGAGGCAGCAGGGGAGGCTTGCGCCACCTGGTCATGGCGCAAGCCACGGGAGAGTTGGTGAAGGAGGAGGCAGGTGATCTGTGGGACAAAGCGCGAAGAAAGCCCCTTCAACAGCACACAGCGGCAGCAGTCCCTTCTGGTGTCAGTGTCCCCTATCTCCAAAACGGCGGAGGGGGACTGGGCCTACTGTGCCCATCCTCTGTTGATGGCAGTCTGGCTTGGGAGGGGAGTGAAAAGAAGGTCGCCAAGCAAGGAATGGCCTGGCTGGGGGACCCTAAAGTAAGCAGGTGCAGGGCATGTGGGCAGCTAGCCCCTCCCCCACCTGCCTTGCCTTATTGTGGCAGCAGCCGCATGACTCCTGCCCCACTGTGGTAGTGAGGTGGGACAGAGTGGGCAGGGTCCTAACTAGGGCTTATTTTGGGGGGTAGGGCTTATATTAGGCCCACCCCCCCAAAATCAGGGTAGTTCTTATTTTCGGTATAAAGGTCAAAGGAGACTTTGCAGGACTAGAAAGACCAAAAGCCATTCTCTCTTGCGTGCAAAAAACTATATAGATTTTTTTTTTTGGCATGCGTTAGGATATGTTTGGCAGAATTCTGATGGAAAGATGTGATAATAAGCAAAGCACAAGAAGTTCAGCAGTTATCTTCTAGCAAGTTAGAAGTCAATATAGGCCAATAATACAAGCAAATAGATTAGATTTCTATGCAAGTGAAACAATGGATGTAAATAGTGAGATGCTTTGGTCTGCCAAGAGACATTATTTCCAACCTTGAAATCATATTTTGCTACAAATTACAGTACATTAAAGGGAAATGACCACAAGAAATATATCAACTAACCTTTGCCAACATTTTTCTTTAAATAAAAGTTTAATTTATATATTTCAAGTAAATAGAGATTCATATAATAAAAAAAAACAAGATCCATATAATGTGATGAACATTTCAAGAAAAAGAATATGTAGACTTCCTGGGGAAATTATATTTTCCTGAAGGATGGCACTGTCCTAAGGGTGCTTCTCTATAAATATTTTCTTCACCAATTGGTTAATTGTGTTAACTAGGAATCAAATGTTTTTATTGGTTGTTTGATACCCAGAAACCCACAATGGGGTCATGTTAAAAACACAAATTCTTTGGAGCTTGGATTTTTGGAAAAAAAAATAAGATCACTTGTATTTGAAAATTAACTTGATAAAAACATGCAACTGAAGAAAAAAACATTACCAGGAAATCAGTGTCAGTCATGTAACACATTAAATGAAGAATTAATTATGATGCTATGAACAAATCATACTTACATGCTCTGATGATATTTTCTTGAGAAGTTCAGAACTAGGTGTACCAACTACTTCCATTATTCGTTTCAGCTGGTCAATATCTGTAATGGTTTAAGAAAACTACAAGAAAGATAGGAAAGATAGCAAAGGAGTTTTATGCACATATACTGTAAACTGCCAAATGCACATATAGTTCTTTTGTTCTGTTATCTGAAACAGAAAGGAGAATGAAAACAATGATATACAGAGATGGACACTTCTATCAACAAATTGGCCTGGATCATAAATAAAAAGTTTTTAAAACCGTGGTTACTAATCAAGGCACAGATGGTTCCTAAATATGATAAAGCTACAATGGTAATTCACATATTATATTAACCAACAAAAACAAGCCAATTATAGTTTAGATTAGGTGTGAATAAAATTATATTGGGCAAAGACAAGGCCCAATTGATATATAGGAAATTATAATAACACCCACTGAGATGACACTAAAGAGCCCTTAGAAATCCAGTTAAAGAGGTAAGCAGAAACATCAAATTCCTAAGTCACCAGAAGGCATTTCACCATTACTCATGATCTTAAGTTGGGCAGTTTTCAATCAGGTTATTATTTGCTTGAAAGAGCTTAAAACAGGAGTGTCAAACTGCTGGCCCACAGGCTGGTTGCGCTCACCCCAGCTCTGGCAATGCAAAAAAAAGTTGTGATACGTTGCAACATGGCGAGTTTGACACCTGTGGCTTAAAACATAATTGAACACTATTATTCTTCACACAGAACAATTATATCTCTTTCTTTTCTAAAATGATATAGTATAATGGCACAAACCAAGAGAATACCTTATGTTGGCCATTGAAAGGAACCATGTTTTCCAATGTTATATAAAGATCCTATTTTCCCTTCATAGTGAATGAAAATATTTTCTGTTCAGGCTTTTGCATCAGCATTATCTTGTATCACCAGTCTACAAAATCCCTGCAACCTAGAAATTGGGGTGGGAAGTGTAAAAATCACCAGGTCTTGTTATTTAAAAACTATTACATCATATCACAAACTATTATGCCCAGTTCCTTAAATTGCTTCAAGGGCAGCTTCCTATAAAAGCTACTACCATTAGCAACTGGCTTTCATGCTTACCAAACAAATTATGAATTTCTCAGCAGCTTTGGCCTTCAACATCAACTCACAAACTACTGGCTGTTGTAAGCTGCGCTTGTTTGCTGGTCATTAGTTAAATGAGACATACAAGAACAAAATTTAGTCGGCTTACTGCAGCTTGAGGACACATTATGTTCTGAGCCTTTATGGCTATTACCAGCTGTGAAAAACAGTCACTTTAGCTATTTGCTACATGTCTGCTATAGCAATTTTTTTTAATGACTAATATTGTCTTAAAAGCTTTCAGTGCAAAGCAAGATCTGCAGCCTGCTACCACGGGTGTGCATGAGTGGGTTGGGTGGGGAGTGGGTTGGGTTGGGGTTGTAGGAAGGATACAGTCATTTCCTGGAAAAAGAGCCTTCCCCTTCAGCAGCTCTGCCATGATGCATCCAACTGACCAAATATCAACTGCCAAGACATAAATGCACAAGTCAAGAGATTCTGTACAATCCAAGAGCTTACTATAGATATATCATAGTACAAATCAATAAGAAAGGACATTTACTTTACCTGTCTGATTATAATGCATCCAATTTAACATGATTTCTGGGGCTCTGTACCACCGGGTTGCCACATAGCCTGTCATTTCATCGTCAGTTTGCCGGGCTAAGCCAAAGTCTAAAATCTACAGAATAATGAATAAAGTTTCCTGTTATTTTAGTTATATTAAATTTCCCACCGCTCTTTACTCTGATTATCATAACCCGTGAAAAACTGCATTGGCAAGTGAACCAAGCTAGAGGGCCAGTGTGGTACAGTGATTAGGTACTGGATTAGAAACCAGGAGGCTTTGAGTTCCAGTCCTCCCTTAGGTATGAAGGCCAGTTGGGTGACTGTCGTCCAGTCACTCTTCCTCAGCCCAACCCACAAATTCATAGGCTTGTTGTTGTTGGGGAAACTGGTAGCTGCTTTTGTACACTCCTTGAATTGTACAAAGAGAGGATATAATTATAATCATCATCATCTGGTGATTCAAATCCAGGCAAATTAAAAAACAAACAAGCATTAGCTGTCCAACTAGTTAACAAAGCTCTTCTGCCTTTAAATTACATGACAGGTTATACTGCAATCTCCTGGCCTGCACAGTACTTTGAAATAGAGAACAAACTAAGGGATGGTTTGAAGCAAAATAACATGTAATTCTGTTGAACCATAATGCAATGGGTTGGCTCAGCTAATTATGATTATTTCCTCACTACCTCTTCTTAAAGCCAGCGCAGACCCAAATATAAAGTTGGTAGAAAAACTGAATTTTGATAGTGGTGAAGGGAATAAAGCGGAGGACAATATTTTTGAGATTGTTTTCAGTGGAATGGTACTATTATCTTAAATATCAGCCAAAACACCAGTATATTCACTGTATACTTAAAATCATAGAGAGGCTGGATTTTTAAGATGGTACCTTGATGCTAAAATCTAAATACTTGGCTGATTTATATCCCTGGAAAAAAAAACACCAAGGCCAGACTGCATGGCTTAGCAATGGAGGAACCTGTGGCTCTTTGATATTGTTAAACTCATGTAGGTTTAGTTCAGCATTCCAACAGGTAGGGATCCCATCCACATAAAGACCCCAACATAATTGTTTGTAAGTCAACTGAATGGATCTGATGTCATGTTGTTATACTGACTTGAGGCATTGTTGACACAGTGCCCATTAATCACATACGAAAAGGGTACCAATTTCTAGGGATAGGAAAATAACATAAATTGGGTATTATCATGGGATGGGAGGGTTATGTTCTACTGCAAAAAACATGTTGAGTTTGGGTGGAAGGGATAACTGCAATATAAAGATATATGGATTTTATTCCAAACAATCAAATTAGGGATTAACAGAATATCTAATCATGCAAATATTGGCATGAAACTTTATACTGGGTCAGCATACTTTCAATACCACATTCAAATATATAATTTACTTTTATAGGACAGGACAATAACTTTTAAATGAAATATAACCCAAGGATAAAACAGACTATCCTTTCTTTTGTAATCTGTGACTGCTACAAAGCTCTGTAGCAATGATGAACAAATGACAGCTAAGACCAGCCAGCATGATGACTGGGAATTCTGGGAGTTGAAGCTCACCCATCTTAAAGTTGACAAGGTTGAGAAACACTGAACTAAGATGTAATCGTTGTTAACTGTTCTAGTGATGCCAGGGGTTTTTCCCTCCCTCTTTCACCAAATCCATAATAAAGCTATTTGAAGTTAATTGGCTTTTCATATATTCTCCTTCACTTAATTATCAGGATCATTTTCTACTTAATTATCAGATCAGGTCAGAGGATTTTTTTTATAACTGCTACTAAGTAGGAGTGGGGTTAATTTATTGTAACATTTTCTGGAGTAGAGATTCCATTCTGGGTCAAATGTAAATGGCATTTGTTGTTGTCTTTTGCCAAGTTTTCACATTCCATGAAACACTATGCAAGTGATGAATAATTTTAAACTGATTATTTAATTGTATAATTACTTATATTCTTATCAATGCCTATATTTATCTTTAGAGAAAACATTATTGTGCATTACTACCTAAATTGGGGTACAAACATTATTAAGTGACATGTCCTAAAACAGAATTTCGTATCTTGGTATAAAAATTCAGAAAAAAAATAGTAGTAATTTTGTCATCTGTTCAGGAGATTCCTAATTTTTTGCTAATATATAGCAGTTTAATTTTCCTTTCCAAAGGTTAGGCTTTAATTCAAGCAATGTAGATACTGTATATATCAATTCTTTCATTTATACCTGCATGGCCTGATGTGCAGCTATGCGCAATTACTTTAGATGCAATTACTGTTATGAATGAAGAATCAAAACTTCCAGAGCAGCCTATTTAATAATCAAGATGCTTCCTATCACTTTAAAATTAGATAATTCTATGAATATCACGCTTTCTGTAAATATTATTTAGCTTAGGGAATAATAGACAATGAATTGGAAGACACTTTATTTTTTCCTCTTACATCAGTATGAAGCAGAAAAACAATAGCAACCACACTATACTGTGTACGCACACACACACGCGCGCACACACACACGGTATATGAATTCAACCCTTGTTCCCTCCCTATCAATTTACCATAATTTAAAATGTTATTGTTACCGTACATAAGTGTGTATATTTGTATAGTTTTATTGCTTTTAATCTTGTAAGCTGCCCAAAGTTGTCTTGTAGTGAGATTGGTGGCAAATTCTGATCGAATGATAGAAAGACAGACAGTCTAAACAATACTGTAATAATCAAAATAGCATGAATCCTACCCTTAATTCACAGTCTTCATTTACAGCTAAGTTACTGGGTTTCAGGTCCTGAATCAGAATGAGAAGACTATTAAAACAAGGCTAAATTTAAGATTTATTTATTTATTCGGTTGATATACTGCCCTATTCCCGAAGGACTCAGGGCGGTTTACAGGGCAGAATTTAAAAACAATACAATACAAAATTAAAATAAAATTAAATTAAGTATAGCCCCCAAAAAGTCAAAATCACAATTTAAAATCATTAAAAGCCCTCAGTCCGTGCCAGATAGCTCAAAGAGCCAGGTTTTTTGGTTGTGTGGTTGCTATGTGTAAGATGATGAAACTAGTCAGTGGAGATGTACACAAAGCATCTTCTCAGTGATTGAAACTTACCCGGTGAATGATTCCAGCAGAATGAATATACTGCAACATAAACAGAAAACAGGTAAGGTCAAAATCAAAAATCAAATACAGTTGAATGAACATGATTATCAGAAACCATTTGCTTTGACTCGTATTTTTTTACAAAGTAAAGATTTAGTTAGGCTGCATTTATTTCCATACTACTAACTCATAGTAATGAATCAAACAAGGACTTTGGTTACATTTTAAATGGTGTTTTAAAGTGCAAATTCCATTACTCTTTGCAATCCAATCTAGGGGCCTTGAGAATAAAGATTGCCAGTTAGAAAACTACCTCTTCTTGGAAATCAGAGAAAGAAAAAGAGAGTAAAGTTTTCCACAACAGTTCTTCATTTCTTGGCTGATAGACTTATTTTAATTCCTATTCCAAAGTGCATGGAACTTCAAAGTCACAAAAACTCTCTCTATAAAGCTGCATATTCTGTGCCTTGTAAAAAAAAATACTCATCAGCAAGAATACCATGGGAATGGATATTGTTTATGTAGGTATTTGTGGGTATAGATATAGAGGATATATATGGATTTTCCAGTCATTTCAGAACAGCAAAAGCATATTTGGTTCTCAATTTGTTGGGGTCCTGCAAAAGCACAAATATCTTTGCTCAGATATTAGAAATTGGTCTTCCTGCTTACTGCAGATGGGCTGCATTACTTTGGGTTCTTTTCAAATACTCAGTTCTATGATTCTTAGTTCTACTGGATAGCTATAGCTAACCTCCAAATATCAGATTTAGAAAGATTTGATGTCTAAATTGTCTAAACAACAGAGTATTAATAATCTTTAGTCAATACTGTGCAGCATAAATGCCATTCTACCAAAATAATATAATGAGGTATGTTTTACAACAATATAATAAAGAAAGGGAAAAATCTATTGATTTCCAAGTCAAAATATGACTCAATACATAATCTGATACAATAGTACCTTCTGCATCATGGTGCCTGTCTTATGAAACAACTTTCCATGATTCAAAATACAGAATCGTAATGCTGATAAGAACACAGGGAAATCTTAACCTCTTTCTCCATCATCTCTTCCTCCTTCCCTCCCTCCCTCCCTTTCTCTCTCTCTCCCTCTCTCTCATCTATATCTCATTTAGAAACTGAACAGAGTTGCTCTGTGAGACAGGAGGCATGAATGGTCCTGACCCTGTGGGCTTCCAGGAATGCAATGAAGACTTGGCTTTTCCCAAGGCACTAGGGCCAGGTTACTGATGGAGCTTGCATAGTGGTTGAATAATGAATGTGAGTTTTCTTGGGACAACAACTGTATTGTTTATACTATTAAGTGGACTTTTTATTTTTAGAGTATTGTATTTTTAATCTGTTTGCTCCCCGGAATTCCTTCAGGTAGATGCACAGTTATGCAAGTTTGTTTAATTACTTAATTGATAAAGTAATGTTAAAATGGCAGGCTTTGTGTTCCATATCTTTCCAAATTAGATCATTAACCCTCAGGTTTGCAAGGAGAAGCACTGTTGTGTAATTAATTTCATTTTGTAATTAATAGATGAATAAAAGATAAAATAAGCAGCACTCCTTGATATAAAAAGCATTCAATATTTGATTCAACAGTTTTTGCTAGGAGGAGGATCTCAAGTAAGTAAATGTGACTATTAATTCAATGGGTGACAGCTTACACAGAGGAGTTAAAATTTATCAGTTGAAAGATGTATTTCCAATTCCTTTCATAATTTTTTTTAAAAAAATTAGTCTTCGATTGATGACCCCAATTGAGCCCCAAATTTCTCATGCTAAGTAAGACAATTAAGTAAATTTTGCCCCATTTTACAACAGTTGTTATCATTGAAGTTGTTAAGTTAGTAATATGGTTGTTAAGTAAATCTGGCTTCCTCATTGACTTGACTTGTCAGAAAGTCACAAAAAGTGATCACATAACCCTGGGACACTGCAGGCATCATAAATACGTGCCAGTTGCCAAGTGCAGAAATTTTGTTCATATGACCATGGGGATGCTGCAATGGTCATAACTCTGAAAAACAGTGATAAGTCATCTTTTTTTCATTGCCATTATTTATTTTATTTTATTTTATTTATTTTATTAGATTTATATACCGCCCTTTCCTGAAGGACTCAGGGCGGTTTACAGGGTATTTAAAACAAAACCAGTACAAAAGTTAAAAACAATTTAAAAAGATTAAATCATCCCTAAAATTAAAAACCCCAGTTAAAAATTCTCAGCCTGGGCCGGAGAGCTCAAAGAGCCAGGTCTTCAGGTCCCGGCGAAATGCGCGAAGATCGGGGGCAGTCCTAAGCTCCACGGGCAGCTGGTTCCAGAGGGCAGGCGCATCCACAGAGAAGGCCCTTCCCCTGGGTGTTATCCGCCGGCAGTCTTTTATCGGCGGCACCCTGAGAAGACCCTTCCTGTGGGAGCGCACTGGACGAAGGGATATCCTCAGATATCCCGGACCCAAGCCATTCAGGGCTTTATAGGTCATCACCATCACCATCACCAACACCATGAATCTCACCCGGAGGGCAACCGGAAGCCAATGCAGCTCGCGGAGTAGAGGTGTTATATGGGAGTATCGGAAAACCCCCATCACAACTCGCGCAGCCGCATTCTGCACCAGCTGAAGCCTCCGAGTGGTCCTCAAGAGCGTTGTAGAGCGTTGCAGTAGTCTAGACGGGAGGTCACGAGCGCATGAGTGACTGTGCGTAGGGCATCTCGGTCCAGATAGGGTCGCAACTGGTGCACCAGCCGAACCTGTGCAAAAGCCCCCCTGGTCACGGCTCCTATATGATCTTCAAAATTGAGCTGTGAATCCAGGAGGACGCCCAAGTTGCGAGCCCTATCAACGGGGGGTAACACCTCACTCCCCATCGTTAAAGGTGGAATAATCTGGTTAACCCAAGATGCCGATATGCACAGCCATTCAGTCTTGAGACGAAGCCTGTTTCTCCCCATCCAGACCTGGACCACCTCCAGGCAACAGGACATCACGGCGAGGGCATCGCTGGGTTGGTTCGGGGTGGAGAAAAACAGTTGGGTATCATCAGCGTACTGATGATACCCCACCCTGAAACCATGAATGATCTCACCCAGCGGCTTCATGTAGATGTTGATCAGGAGGGGAGAGAGAACCGACCCCTGAGGAACTCCACAAACGAGAGGCCTCGGGATGGATCTCTGCCCTCCAGTCAACATCGATTGCGAGTGGCCCAGGAGATAGGAGAACCACCGTAAAACGGTGCCTCCCACTCCCAGCCCCCTGAGATGCCGCAGAAGGATATCATGGTCGATGGTATCGAAAGCTGCTGAGAGATCTAATAGGACTAGGACAGCCCCTGTCCCGAGCCCGCCAGAGATCATTCATCAGCGCGACCAATGCCGTCTCCGTGCTGTGCCCGGGCCTGAAACCCGATTGGTACGGGTCGAGATAATCAGTTTCCTCCAGGAACAGAGGAAGCTGATGCGCCACCACACTCTCAACAACCTTCGCCAGAAAGCGAAGGTTGGAGACTGGACGATAGTTATTTAAAACAGCCGGGTCCAGGACAGGCTTTTTGAGGAGGGGTCTCACCACCGGCTCCTTAAAGCGGCGGGGAAGACACCCTCCTTCAAAGAAGCAGTTATTATGCCTGGAACCAGCCTCGTGTCCCCTCCCGAGCCGCATAAACCAGCCAGGAGGGGCACGGATCCAACAAACAGCTGGTGGAGCTCAGCCTCCCCATGATCCTGTCCACATCATCAGGGGAAACAGGATCGAACTCAGTCCAGATAACAATTATAACTTTGAACGGTCACTAAATGAATTGTCTAAGGCTGCTTGTAGTTGAAAACCCTAAGGAGAGCACAAAGAAAAAGAAGAAGAAAAAAGTTCCAGTTTTACTGGAATTTCGGTTTTATGAAACATTCTCCCACTGAGGGGCAGATGACTCCTACTACTCTATAGACATCTTCAAAAATTAGATTGGATCTAATTGCAGCACTATCCTGGGACATGTATACACACACACACATACACACACCCTAAACTGAAGACCAAATACTTGCTGGTACCAGAGGTTTTGTCTTCTGAGCTTTCAACTCATGCTGGAACCCAACTTCAAGGAACTTCCCTCAAGCAGTCCGGGTGACCGACCCAGGTTGGATTCTGCAGCATTATCCTGTGGCATGCATATTTGCCTTCATTCTTAAGATTTTGAATGATGATTGTTACTATTTGTATATGAACTTTGTCTTCCTTTTGCTTTGAATGTATGGTGTGATGGACTGCCCAAAGTCCTACTGGATTGCAGTGGACTACAAATACTGTTAAATAAATAATTAAATGAAATGTCCCCGTGGCTTTACCTTCATTCCTCGAAGTAACTGATATATAAGAAACTGTATATGGTCATCTGTCAATTTTTGACATTTTACTATGTTGTTCAAGTCAGCACCCATTAAATTGGTGACAAGATACCTGCAAATCAAAACCAAGATTATGAACACATTTATAGTACAATTTCTTGTTCACTGCAAAGTAATCCTCAGTGAGTTCACAGTCTTAATAGCTTTTCTTTTTAATTACAGCTCTAATGGTTTTATAGATTCAATCATTTTTCAACCATAATTGCTTTTAGAGTTGCTTTGAAAACTATACACACACACACATGTATATAATTGTTTTTAGAGTTGCTTTGAAAACTATATATATATATACTGTATGTATATGTATGTATGTATGTATGTATGTATGTATGTATGTATACATACATACACTAGTACAATTTAAATTTCCAGGCTATGGATCCTACATCTAGGCCTCATTAATGGCCAAATCTGAAATCTTAATTGATAGAGGGAAATTAGGGGCAATTAAACACAACTGTGAAATCAGATTCAATGGTTCACTTCTGATGCAAAGAAGATTTTCTCCTGTTAGAAGGAAATTTCTGGCTCTAGTACACAGATTTTGGTGTAAGTTTAAGCCAATAGTATACAAGAGAAGGGCAAAGGCAAGGGATAGTGTAACCTCCCTCACCCTCTAAGAAACTGCTTCAGAGAGGAAAGGTTATCTCAAAGCAAAGATTATCTAGGACTCCAGTTCCTCTCTAACCTAGTATTTAAAATAGTCATCAGATATGATGGGAATTAGATTCCAGAAATATGTATCTGGATAGCCATACATTTCTCACTGCTCATACAGAGAAATATTGGAAAATAAATGTTAGGTAATTGGACAGGGGTCCCCAACACCAGGCCACAGATCAGTACTGATCTGTGCCCTCTTAGAAACTGGGCCGCACAGCTGGAGATGAGCAGCAGTTGAGGGAGCAGAACCAAACCCTCCCCTGGTCTGTGGAAAAATTGTCCTCCATGTAACTGGTCCCTGGTGCCAAAATGTTTGTGGGCTGCTGATCTAGGAGAATAAAATGTCAAGATATTATTTATTTATTTATCAATCCAGGTAAGGGACCACTAATCAATACTCTGGTTATATAAAGTACCAGGCAATGGATTCCCAATTACTCTTTCAAGACACATCCCAACTTGGCTCAGAAAAGAAAACCATTATAAAATATACTACTGGAAGTAATTTATTGCTTGTGTTAAGTATGTCCCATCAATGGACATACTCAATTGAACAGATGATTGATATATTTCCATGGAGTTTCGCAATTCATACTTAAGGGTCTTCCACAAATGGCAACTGCATGGATCCAACTTCATCATCACACAAATGAGTTAGGACAAATTCTCCTTAAGCTGCCAACTGTACCTTCTACCAGCTCAGCTACAGCACCGCTTAAACTATACAGTTTACACTTTGCAGTTTGTACTGCTGTAGGTCTACAGGTTTAGGACAAATGCATACAAAGTCAGAACTGAAAAGAAAACAATAGACAGTAAGTGCTGCCTATGCAAAAAAGCTGAAGAAACAGTGGACCATCTGGTAAGCTGCTGCAAGAAGATTGCACAGACTGACTACAAGCAGTGGCATGACAAAGTAGCAGCAATGGTGCACTGGAAGACCTGCAAGTAATATCATTTGCTTGCAAGCAAGAACTGGTGGGAATTAATCCCTCGGTCTCTTTCTTCTTATTACCTGCTTTGACCGCTATTTTTTTTTAATGTGCTGGCCATATAGTGCTTTGTCTTCCCATGCCTCCATTCTTTTCTTCA
>JAKJMR010017954.1:451462-479697 GCA_024449315.1 Daboia siamensis
TGAAGTCAATTGCAGAGACAGTTTCAAAATGCTTTACAGCAAGGGTGTCAAGCCCGATTGCATCGCAGGCTATATCATGATGTATCGGGATATTTTTCACCCTTGCAAAGCCAGGGTGGGCGTGGCCTGTGCACGCAGTCTGCATGTTTGACATGCCTGCTTTACAAGGATTGAGGAATGCAAACAATGCTACACAAACATACCTAAAGTAACCTATTTTCATTTTAGTTTACTACAGCATTGTAACATTTCTCAGAAGGGTAAAAAGGTTGTTTTTCTGGGGCAAAAACAAGAAATACGGAGTCCTGTGGCATGCTAAAAGCTATTCAGCTTAACAAAAGGTTATGTGATAATAAAGTGGTTAGTTACTAAGATGCTCTAAGTCAGAGGTCCCCAACCTTTTGGGCAACAGGGACCAGCTTCATGGAAAATGATTTAAGTGCATTACATTTATATGTGTGTGTGTGTGTGTGTATACACACATATATACATATATGAATGAATGAAGAAAGAAAGAAAGAAAGAAAGAAAGAAAGAAAGAAAGAAAGAAAGAAAGAAAGAAAGAAAGCACTTTATTTCTATTATTGTATTGCATTGTATTGTATTAGTGATTTTTTGCTTCTAAGAAAGTGGGAAGGAAAAGAGACAATCTTAAACTCAGCCTTCCAGCAAAACAAATCAAAGACCTAGCATGCTGAGGAAGTGCTGAGAAAGAGAGAGGGGCGGGGGGGTGGGAGAGGAAGAGAATCAATTTGGCACTGTCCAAGCGCCCAGCGGTCTTGGAAAAGGTGCATATGAGAGAGGGATTCCATTGCAGACACAGTGTTTAAGAGGAAATGTAGCTTCTCCCCTCTTCTCTTGCATTGCAAGCCGAGTAGGAGTGTTTGGTTTGCAAATTTGGAAAGTTGCATGGAGAAAGCAGGAACACAAACACACACACACACAAAATTAAACCTCGAAAAGAAGGCGGGATGTTGCCAAAACACAAGGCACCTGGAGCATAAAAATAAAGGCAAAAATCTCCAGCTGAAGTGCAACAAAGCCCAGCGGTCTTAGAAAAGGTGCAGACAAGAGAGAGAATCCCTTGGAGAGATACAGTGCTTCAGGTGAAAGGTAACGTCTCCCTGCCCCTATTTGAACCCTGAGAAAGAAAACCTCACACACAAATAAGATAACTTGGGCGGGTCCCCCTCCAACGAGGTTTTGGGGCACTCGCCGTTTGCAAGCTAGGCTGGTGCGCATGTGTCTTGCAAACTCGGGAGAGGTGCACGAAGGGAGTGGGAGCCCAACTGGGGTGCCAGTAGGGGAAGAGGAGGAAAGTGAGGAAGAAGAGGAGGAGGAGGAAGAAGTGGCAGTAGGAAGAGAGAGCAGGACCAGGAAGAGGAGGAGGAGGAAGAGGCAGAAGAAGAGATGGCAGAAGAAGCAGCAGGAGGGAGAGGAGGAAGGATGCGGAGGTCAGATGTTGCAAACAAGTTGCAAGCGAAGCCATTGGAGGACCATGCACCGAGCAAGACAGCTTCTGCCCTGCCCCACTCCCGCCTGGCGCAGACCCCTGCAGATTTGCTGCATTCTTGGAGGTGTGTTGTGATTCAGTGTCAGCCTGTGGTTTCGGCAGCTGAATCGGACAATTCTGAGGAGGAGGAGGGGTTTGGAGAGCTTTTGGTTGCAGATGCATCACAGAGCTCTCAGCCAGGCCCCACCCGTCTTGTTCCTCCTGAAAGATTAGACGAAGACAATCCACAGCTGGCTTTATTCAAGGACGCTTGAAGCAGGAGGCAGACAAGCAGAAGTGAACAAAGAAAAGCAATGAGGCACCTCAGGAGGAGGCAAAGAGAAGCCACGCACTGAGACTGTTGTTTAAAAGGGGAATGTGTGGGAGGTGCTGGTTGCTGAAGGCAACCGTTTGAAGAGCTTCTGATATAGTCTCGGTCTGTATTTGTTTTACTCTGTTTTGAACTGTTTCGTTTAGTTTTTGCAAAAAATTTGGTTGGCTTAATTCCAGCCTATTGAATATAACAAAGGGGCTGTCCCTGACATTTCTGCAGGGCCGGTTGTAGGCTGGAACAGAACAAGGTGGAAGACGCGCTTTCAGCGCACCTCCAGCTGCGTGGCCCGGTTCCTAAGTGCCTGTGGCCCAGTACAGTCAGCGGATGGGGGTTGGGGACCCCTGCTCTAAGTGAGCTGTTTTCTTAAGCATCTTAATCCATTTAACATTTCTTTAAAAACATTTAAAATTACTGCCCTTACAAAAGAAGATTAAACAAAAATATGATTCATCTTATAACATCCTACTTCCAGTAGCAAGCCAAAATCCCTTTTAAGGTTCTTCATATCCAAAAACTGTATCCCGATAGTTGTACCTCCATCACAATTAAACATTATTATGAGATTTGACGGATGCAATAGAAAAAGTTAACCACATATTTCATTATATCACTGAAATTAATTCTACTTATAAACATTTGATTTTGGCTAACGCCAATGCTACATATCCCCGTAACTTGCCAATTATCCATTTCATTTCAAACTTTACTTACACTTCGTTAAAATTTTCTATTGATGCTGCAGGTGTAAAAACATCTAGTAATCCTATAACCTGAAACAAAAAAAGAATTTTTATTTTACCTACTGAAACGCATAGGGTACTACAGGATTTTACACACTGATTTTGAAGATTTCTAGACAAAGACAACTGAGACTAGAAACAGAGGTTTGGCATACTTTAGTCAACAATATCAGTTGTATATAACTGCTGAATTCTAATTGCTAAGAGTGCAATTGTACTTGCAGGTTAATTAGGACTGATTTTTTTTCTTCTTTCATAGTTCAGATTTAGATTGTTCCCAACTCAGGAACAGGTTTTTAAGAAATATCTGCCTATTCATTACTATGCCTACATACCTCCTACCATGCTTCAAATAAGCCTCCATCTTTCATTTATCTTTTAAAAAAAGCATTTCACATTAGAGTAAAACATGAAAATAAAGATTTATAGGGCAGGATACAGATACTGATATTGTCACTTGTTTCTATACAACCAGCATTGTGGATACTTTCACTGTAAACATGTATACATGTTGATTTGGGGAAGAGTCATGCTATAAAAAAATTTTGGCACTCTGTTTCTACATCACAATCTATGCCCAAATTAACATTTATTCTGATTTGTCACTCTAATCTGCAGTGACATTAAGATACGTATGCACCATCCTGGTTTTTCAAGATTGGATGGAACATGCAAATTTAATATGGTCTACCAAAAAAAGAGGTGTGAAAGGACCAAAAGAAAGAAAGGAATATATGAGTAACCCCCTTTTTTAAATGATCAAGGCTGTTATAACTGAACTAGGGTTTCCTGCCTGAGCAGGGGGTTGGACTAGATAGAAGACCTCAAAGGTCCCTTCCAACTCTATTGTTGTTATTGTTAACGAGCTCTGTACTCCATAATTATTGCAAAACAAACTCAGCCCTTTTTTAAGCAAGAAAAAACATAACGAAATGAAACCTTTTAAGTGAATTCCTGTATATCAATTAGGCTATTTGATCTTATGTTATAAATGAACTAATTTTTTTTGTGGTACAATTTGAATGGTTAGCGGTTGATTCTAATCATGTAAAAAAAAAAGTTCTACATTGTTGGTGAATGGTGTTTTGTTTTTTTTTTGCATTTGCATCTCAAAATTCAGCCTTCATCAAAACACTGCATTTATTTTGCAGGAATAACTTTAAAAAATATCTTTTATGCTATGACTGTAAACTGGCCGATTAATTAAAGCCAAAGTCCTGGGGGAAAAAGATTGAAAACAAAATGAAGTAGATCCTTATTCTTTGGTACTTTTCATTTACCAATATTCCAGTCCTCTTAAAATGAACACAAAGATTACTTGAACCAAATTGCTCAGACCTGCTAAAGCCTGCTTCTATTAGAACCACAAACTTGATCTTCACTTGGATGTAAGGTTAGCTAAGGATACACAAGAATGTAACAAGCGTTCAAGTGCTCCTGCTAAATTATCCTTCTATGTATGAATGAGGGATTTTCTGATTACTGCTTCAGTAAAACCCAACAAAAGACAAATTGCCATTTCTATTGGAGGTTTACATAACATGGTTTTTCCACTCACATTTTCATGTTTCATGTGCTTGAGTAATCTAAGCTCCCGATAAGTCCTTCTAGCATGAATGAGGGACTGGAAAGGTCTTGAAAGCTTTTTGACTGCCACCTTCTGCCTTGTTTTGGTATCATATGCTGAACTGAAACAAAATCAAAATATATTTTGAAATTCACCTCACCTTTTTCACTTATTTTCACATTTCAAACTGAAACCAGCAATTTATTTTAGTTCTATTTTCAAACAGTTATGACTGTTCATTCATTTTGTGAAAAAAATGCAACTTTATTATAGAGTTTAACTTTATTTTGCGCAGTTATCATTAAACATTAAACACCCATATATAATTGCACTACTTAACTAGCAATGAAGCTGCAATTCTACAATATGCCTTTCTATCAACCTGTCTCAAACACATAGAAATGGAATTTCCCAGAATTCCTCTGGATTCCTTTCTAGCTTCCAATTATATGACACTGCAATTACTTTGAGTAAGATATTTTTATTTTTTTATAAAGAGATCAGCAATATCAGTTTAAAAGCAGATGTCATCAGAAACTGGTAATTGGTTACAGTGCATTTGGTCGAGGTGTCATAAAATAGCTTGTCTTGTTACATCAATTTGCTGTTTCTTTTTCCTCCCTGAGAACAGGAAGCCAAGTACCTATTCTATATCCTCTGCAGTAGAGACCAAGAACTCATTGAGGTTCTCTGCAATCTTCATAACCTCCTCAAACATCCATTTCACTTCTTTATCCTCCAACAGCCCAGCTGTTCTGTTGCTCATTTTCTGTTTCAAATATATGTAAAGAAATTATTCTCGTATCCTTTAATAGTTTTTGCCATATGTTCTTCAAATATTATTTTTGTAGTCTTTATCAGTGCTTTTTTTGTAAAAGAAAAAGGTGCCGGAACTCACACATCATACAACCCACCTTGCCTACCATGCAAGGTTCCATCCAAAAAAGGTGCCGGAACTCCGTTCTGAGCGTTCTGTGACAAAAAAAGCCCTGGTCTTTATCATCATTTACATTTGGGGGGAAGGGTGTTGATCAGTGTCTGGGCTCCTTTTTTTCCTTTTCTGGAAGGATGATTTCTTAACTGTTATGGATTCCCAGATACTACTAGGAAGCCATGTTGCCTTTTTCCTCCATTTGGTTGATCTGTTCTTCTAATGCAGAATATGGTCTAGCAGAGAATTAGTTACTATGGTTTTAAATTAACCTTCAGGCACTATGAAGTGATACGAGTCCTTTCACTTTTCTTAGTGTAGAGTTGCTTCCCCTCTAATTGTTTCCAAGACTATTCTAAGGCACAATCACTTACAATTGTTTAACAGTCTGGTTTCTTTGTCATGATCCATGCCATGAATGCACTCAATCTATGCAGAGATAACTGACATCTCCCATTGTTACAATAACTTCTCCTCTGCATGCATTCTTAATTTCTTGCATTCTCTCAGGATCAACTGTAATATTTTATCATAGGAATCTGATCTTCCAATGCTATCTAAAGCAACCTCTCTCCCATCTCATCCTTTCTTGTGCTGTATTCAGGACAAATCTGTATTCAGGAATGACTCTCTCACTGTGTTCTTTTGTGTGTTATTACTGCTACTGCTATTATTGCTGTTATTATTATTATTACATTTTGATATGGACACCAACTCCATCACTGACAAAATTGCTGGCTAGCACCCATTGGGTTTCTCTTACAGATCAATTTAAAAATTGCCCTTTCATGTTTTTGATTTTAGGGCCAGCATCCTGGTTCCATCACAGTTCAAGGGGAACCCATCTCTCTTCAGCAGGGTGAACTTCTGCCAAAACATTCCCCAATGTCTTGTGAATCTAAATCTTTCTATAGCGTTCCTTAAAGTGTAACCTTAGCAGTTCTATACTACAATCTGCTACATAGCTATCTAGATAAGATAGAATTGATAAATATACCGTATATTTCTGTCAGTGATTAGACAAAAAGAAACGTATACAAATTAAATAAGTTTTATTTTTCTGTTCTCAGGAAAGGAACGGACCAAAGCACTATCTCTTTCCCAGGATTACCTAAAATTGATCCAGATAGCCCAGGATATCAGCAAACTTTGTAACAGGTAGGCAAGTCAGCATACCATTTATCCATGTCATAAACTCTCATCATCTTTATGTATCTTGCCCCCATGGAAAACTTATATAGACATCCAGAAGGGACAATATGGAAAAAAAACAAGATAAAACAGATTAGCTCTAGGATGGCAAAAGAATATGATGAGGCCGTATACACTTCCTTATTTATTCAACTTACATGCTGAATATATATTAAGGGAAGATGGATTAGAGGAAGATAAGCACGGTTTTAACAATGAAAAGAAAAAAATGTATCAATATTTTGTACTATGCTGATAACACTATCCTGATAGCAAAAACCCAACAGATCTGCAAGCTCTAGTAATACAAATTAAGGAACGCAGGGGAAAAAATGGGATTCAAATTTAATATAATCAAGAATACCATGGCAGCTAAGAAAACAAATAAATGTGTCATTGAACAAATCAAGCTGAGTTCTCACTTAGGGCACAAATGACAGGCTCAGACATCCTACTTCAGACATGACATGTAAAGATCCGGCTCTCTGGAAAAAGTTCTAATTTTGGGAAAAGTAGAAGGAAAGGAAAGAAGCTGATGACCAGCAGGAAAGTTGATAAGCTCAGTTACAATGCACTGTTGGAAGACCTGAAAGATCAGGTTAGGCTAGGGAATCATTGCCGTAGAGAAACTATATGTGGCTACTGGGAGCCAAAAGTGACTTGGTGGCACATAATCACTCATTCAAAGTTGTAGAAGGCAAACATAAACTTAACACCTTATGCGGAAAGGGACAATCACTTGAATGTAGCCAGCGCATCCAGTTCAGAATGAGAGAAATCTTAATTCATACAGGGGCAACAGCAGGTCTTTATAAATGTTCCCCGAGTTGATCTTGCAGGAACAAAATAACTAATGAAAAAAAAAAAAGAAAGAAAAAAGAACTGAGCTGTTCCCAGGTTCTCCTGTTCAGATTGCATTTCCACAGAGCGGTCCTGAATATCTGAATCAAAGATAAAACATTGCTGATATAAGAACCTTAGCTACGCTTTCTTTGGGGGCGGGGGGGGGAGGGGGAGAGAACTATCTCAGGTGTTGTCGTTATTTTGTAACATTTGACACGTAACAAATTTTGTGTTTTTTATAATAACTACCCAAAGATTATCCTCAAGTGATACCTCTTTCCCATCTACCTTGACAAATACCCAGAGAATCAGTCTCCTTAATTTGGCTTCCTTATCTTCCATGTCTCCAAGGCAAGGTTGCCTTGGGAGCATCAAGATCTGAATTCTGGGCCCCTGGTGAACAGATTGGAGCCTCTATTCATTAGAGAGTCTGCCACCCTGTCTAGATATATCAAATGCTAATTATGCCTGCCAAATATTGATATGCTTTAATGTAATCCTCTAATGCACATCATTAATTAAAATCTACCAATTTACAATGCTACAAAAGATTGCTCCAGGCGCCACTGGAAGTAAGCAAGTTTTCACTATAAATGCACAAAGCTTTGATCATATAAGTTAACCTTGGGTGACTCAGAATCTTTTTTTCATTGCAAACAGTAATTGGTGCTGTCATCACCCAATGCAATGCAACAGCAAAACAATCAAGACTACAAATATTGGTCCTGTGCATGTTCGCTCCAACTAAGCGACCTGTCATGCTCAGAACTCTATGTATGTTGTGTCAAATGTTACGTATCTTGGCAGAGACTGGTATTTCACAATCTGAAATTTAAAATTATTTTTCTAAAATATATGTTGGTATCCCACCTAGTAAAGGGTTTGTAAGTGTTGGACATTGAGATTTAACGAAGCATTGCATTGAGTAATTTATCCTGCTGCAGAAATCCAGGAATTCTATGCTGGAAAGTATAGAGCAGACATGTCAAACACAAGGCCCGGGGGCCGGATCCGGCCCACAAAGTGGTTTCATGTGGCCCGCAAAGCCATGCTGGAAACAGTGAGGGAACGGCCCCCACTGCCTTGCCCAGAGACCCTCCTTCTGCCAGAGACCCTCAGATCTGTCCCACTCTGCCCAGGCCCCCATAGGCACCCTTGATGCGAATGTTGTAGAGCTGGCCACGCCCACCCAGTAGGCCATACACACTCTAGCCACGCCCACCCAGTAGGCCACGCCCACCCTGGCCATACCCACCCGGCCCCTTGAGAGCAACCGCAATGCTGATGCGGCCCTCAATGAAATTGAGTTTGACGCCCCTGGTATAGAGGATTGCCTGCAGGTGAGTGTGCTGCCAAAAAAAGAAGAAAGAAATAGGTAGTTCCTTTGTATCAGCCTGCTCAGATTCCCAGTAGATGAAAAGTACAAACCTTTCTTAACAAACAGGGTAGAAACATAGTGAGCTGATGGATATCTTTCTATATTTCTTTTAGGTGAGATAGAACACACATGCACATGCACGCACGCACGCACACACACACACACACACACACACAAAGCTAGCCTGATATAAAAAGGGAAGCAGAAAGCATTTCAAATCTAAACATTGGCGCTGAAGAGGAATAGTCTTTGATAAAGTTATTTTGATTCTTCATTACAGTGGAAATCTCTCCCACTGTCTTACTCCAGATTTTGTATGGCTAGGTGTTTTCTGGTCAAATCCCTTTTTAGTTCAATTAGATCAGCAGGGACTAAAGGTAAGAAGCTTCCAAGGGTGGTCTTTAGTGTAGAGAACTCTCAAAGAACTATGTTTTAAAAAAAACTTTACAGGCTTTTTCTGAATTCTTTCTTCAACTGTTTTTTAAAACTAATACTGCAAGCAGATTGATCTCTCTCTCTCTCACACACACACAAATTAGCTATGGTTTGACATTGCTATCTTGAATTTTTATGACATTCTAAAATATATCCCATAAAGAATTGTAACAAAATTCTGCTTAGTTTATTGTTATATAGAAAGTCATCATATTTTTGTACTGGCAAAAACCCCTTCCCAAGTTTGATTTTTAGAAGGATCAAAAGCGTGTGAGAGAAAGAAAAATGAAGAAAGAAAAGAATCTGAAGCAACTGAATGGAACTAGTTAAAAGTGTTTTATTTGCTGACGCTGTTTGAATGAAAGTCTTTTTGCACAGTTCTTCATTCCAAACACTATTTTCAGATTTTCTCCTCTCAAACCTTCTTCCTCTTTTTATGTCTCTGAGGGACTGTAAAACATTTTGCTGCTTCCAATGTGAATTATGTTACTGAGCACAATAAAATTTGTGCCCAGCTCTGGGGTTGAAATCAAAGAATGAGGCCTCACTATGGAAAGTCTTATCAGACATCATGTAGCTTGATCATGGCAAGCTGGAAAACTCAAAGTTTCACTAAATTCTGTGGAGTTCATCTCCTAAACACAGAGCTACTTTTAATAAAGATTTAACGATAAAAAGCCTGGTGAAAACTTAGTCTATTTCTCTGTATTGCTAACTGCCCTGTTTCTTCCCATATGCATTACCATGGCTTGATTCCTTGGTTTAATAGGGGTTAGGGTACAACATGCCTCTAGACACAGATCTTCTATTATTTTGCTCTTGCCCTAGTCAGTGTAAGAGGAAAAACAAGCCAACATTGGGAATATTACCATAGCTTCTTCTGAAAGATTCCTCTTTTCTTGGAAAATAAATTGTAGCTTCACCCATTCTCCATGAGCCATACTCAGATGTGCAGAACAAAAGAGAGAAAAGGTTAGCAAAGTCTGCCCAGTCCAGGAGGATCTCAGTAGTATTCTTCAATCCATGGTCCAGCATCTACAGCAGGGGTGTCAAACTCGCAATGTCACGTGACATGTCGCGACTATCACAACTTTTTTTCCATTGCTGGCAATGGGGTGGGCGCGGTTTCGACTTGATGCATCCGGCCTCTGGGCCGGCAGTTTGACACCCCTGATCTATTCTAGAGAATACAATGTCATAGAAGGCAGCTACAAAGAAGTAACAGATTTGCTCAATTGCAATTTGTAAAAATGTGATTGTAATGCTACGATTCATCAGTTCAAAGCAAAAAAACACCCTTAGAATTATTTTCATGGCTTGACAGTTGTTACTTTTAGACAATTCTTTGTTTCACAGTTTTTAGTTCACAAGGAGCCCTTGCAAGGAATGTTTTGGTTGCTAACAAGAAAGAAAGTAAATTTTTATGCATTGCAAGAACTCTGTAAAATGGAAATGGAGAATTTGCTGACGTGAAGGACAGATAACAAACACATTCTTTGTACTGAAACTCAAGCTAAAATATGTTATTTAAGTTCTATGCTATTTCTATTCACAAACACAAAGCTTCAATGTCACATTAGTACACGTCTTTGTCTGATATGGATTGTGAGGAAGTGGTATTTTCCTGTAATACCAATCTAGCATACTAGCTATGTTCATAGATAAATGTGAAAATATAAGTTTAAAAAAATGTTTTGATGTTATGTTGCTGTATGTGGGAAATCTGTGGGGAATTAAATAATTATATTTTACATAAATTAGTTCAGAATGTGAAAATCAGAAATAGATTGTTAACTCAGACCAACAATATTCCATCTTTGGTTCTGAATGTAGTCATTCCTCCTTGGACTGCACAAGTTCATAACAAATCCTTGGAAAACAACTCCTATTAAAAATAATGTAGCACCTAATGATTAAACAGGGCACTACACAGCTCATCTTGTGTACCTATTGAAACCATTACTGAAATAGCAAGCCTGCTCATGTCATTCATGCCTTGGTCATCTCTCAATTGGATTATTGCAATCCACTATACAGGAAACTACTACTAAATACCATCAAGAAGGTACAGCTGGTTCAGATACAATTTAAGCAGTTATGGGTGCCCATTATCGCAAGAATGTACTGGCTGTTTGTTGGCTTTCAAGTGCAATTCAAGAGGCTAGTTATAACTTTAGACCCCTCCATGGCTCAGAATCTGGGTACCTTCAAGACCACCTTCACCCAAATGCCTACCCATTAAATTTAGAAGGGAGAACACTTTTTAAATTCCATTTCTGAAGGAGTGATATATTTAGGGGCCACAAGAAGGCCGTCTGCATTGCCTCTCCTTTCCTCCACCACAAAGAAGGGGGCATCAAACTATTCTCCAAAGCACGAGAGGGGAGGACAAGAAACAATGGTTGGACACTGACCAAAGAGAGAACCAACCTGGAATTAAGGAGAAACTTCCTAACAGTGAGGACAATTAACCAGTGGAACAGCTTGCCTTCAGAAATCCTAGGTGCTCCATCACTGGAGGTTTTTAAGAAGAGATTGGACAGTCACTTGTCTGAAATGGTATAGGTTCTCCTGCTTGAGCAGGGGGCTGGACTAGAAGACCCCCAAGATTCTATTCTGTTCTGTTCTGTTCTTGTTGTATACTTGTCCTGTCCTGTCCTATTCTTTGGAGCAAACTGCATCCAAAGTTAGATAAGCTCTCCATTTAGAGAAGCTGCTAAGACCTGGCTGTGTCAGAAAGCCTTTGGGATTGTTATAATGAAAGATTCCCACCCCGCAATATGTGATTATTTTGTTATGAAGAGTGATATTCCTCAGTGAGATAGAGGTAAAGATTTTTATAATACTATTATTTATTTTCCTTTCTAACTGTTATGAAGTTTTCACAGAGGGTTATGTGCAACAAACAAAGCAAATGATAGCCAATGATCTTTTATACTGTTATTAGTCCCTTACAAGGTAGTTAACACATACACAGCACAACACACTATCTCCCACTTGAAAACCTGACCACAAAGTCTGGAGATGAGTTAATACTTCCTATGTAACTGTAGAATCCCTAATTAAAAAAAGGATTCTATCTGAGTTGAACTGTATCCGAAAACACAACCAAGAGTCAGTGTCTAATCATATTTGAACCACATATAAGCCATAAACCTGTTACACTAATTAGCAACATTATATTAACCTCAATCAAACACTGCATACGTGCTGTTCAGAAATTGCATGAACTTGTATTAAAAATTATTACAGCTGGGAACAAATTATTATTGATGGGAAGTATTTTTTTTATTGATGAATGAATTTTATCACTCAGAGAAGTTGCCTGGGCTATCAGAACCTTTAACCCGAAATTAAATGTCAGAGAAGTGAGGGACTAAGAAGCTGATGGACTGCCAATGATAGAGAATATGTTTTTTTGTCATCTTTCAGGGGACTGAGAGCTATATAAGTTATCATTTATTTAATGACTGTTCAAAGTTACTGCACTGAAAAATATGACTTCCAGTCAGTCTTTGCAACTGATAGTGTCATCACAGTCATGTGATTGTGATCTAGGTGCTTGGCAAGAACTCCTTGCAGTGTTAACACTTCAGCTCTGTTTCCCAGCTTGGCTTCTGATGAGCAAAGTCAATAAAGAAGCCTTGAACTGAAGTTTGCAAGTTGCAGTCCTGTGATGTCCCACTTAACAACCCATAGCAAAAAAGGTCATAAAATTGGGTGTTTTCATATGATGCCCATACCATTTAACACTGTATCTTCAGGACCCAAATGTGGCTGTAAGGAAAGGACCACCTTTATAAATCTCCCTGTGTCCTTGCAGAAAGCATGAGGAGAGAGAAGCCCACACTTTATGTCTAAAGAAAGGTATGAATCCGGTTTCTAACCCAGTATTTTTGGTCTAAGACCCTGAATCTGTTTTCTTCATTTTGGTTTTCTCCATATTTGCAGAAGTAATCTGGATTGTAGCCACTAATACTGATTTTAAATGGATATGTTTGGATTTTAGGATCACTACACAAATCCATATAATTTATTATATATATACATATACATACATACATACATACATATATATATATATATATATATATATATATATATATATATGTTGTTGTTAGCTGCGAAGTCGTGTCCGACCCATCGCGACCCTATGGACAACGTTCCTCCAGGCCTTCCTGTCCTCTACCATCTTCTAGAGTCCATTTAAGCTCACGCCTACTGCTTCAGTGACTCCATCCAGCCACCTCATTCTCTGTCGTCCCCTTCTTCTATTGCCCTCAATCTTTCCCAGCATTAGGCTCTTCTCCAGCGAGTCCTTCCTTCTCATTAGGTGGTCAAAGTATTTGAGTTTTAGCTTCAGGATCTGGCCTTCTAAAGAGTTGATCAGGACTGACCGGTTTGATCTCCTTGCAGTCCAAGGGACTCACAGGAGTCTTCTCCAGCACCATAGTTCAAAGGCCTCAATTCTTTGGCGCTCAGCCTTTTTTATGGTCCAACTTTCACTGCCATACATTGCAACTGGGAAGACCATAGCCTTGATTATACGCACTTTTGTTCTCTGCTTTTTAGTGTGCTGTCTAGATTTGCCATGGCTTTCCTCCCCAGGAGCAAGCGTCTTTTAATTTCTTGGCTACAGTCTCCATATGAATGTTTCAAATTCACTTCAAAAACAGCCAAACCTGGTGAATTGGCTATGGTGCTGGACTAGGAGCAAGGAGATGTAGATTCTAGTCCTCTCTTAGGCATGGAAACTGGCCTTGAGCTAGTCATTCCTTTTCAGTCCAAATCAGTATCAACTTGATAAACAAGCCAACCTCTCTCATCATGCATTGATTTAATTTCACTACAAAAACAAAGTAAGTGCTCTGCAAAAATAAATGGACCTTGTAAGAATGCAGGATAGATGCTAAGAAAAATGATAACATTTCATCTCAACTGATGTGCATTAAGCATAAAATGGCAGAATAAACATGAATAAGTGATATGGAAGCTAGAAGGGAGAGTGCAAACTAGAAACCTTTCAAAACAAGATTTGCACCAAGAACAAAAAAGTCACGTGGAAATGAAATTTACAGAGAGAAATACATGATTCTGTTAATAGCAAGGCAGGAATCTCTAATTAGCTTCATCAAATAGCAATCCTTTTATGTGCAACAAAGAATCAAATACATTTTAAATCACTTGATATAAGTAGAAAGTTTGCATAAAGTAAGCCGCATAGCATGAGGAGTTTCCCAAGGAAGAATGGAAAAAACCTCTCTGTGAACAACCCAAATTATGGACAATAGAATGGTTCAATTAAGAGATCATAATTAAGATAACCTATTGTTGCAAGGAAGGCTTCAGTTTTGTAAAAGCTTATAGCTTATGGGTTCTGCATTTTATTTCAAATGTGTACAGGTAGTCCTTGACTTACAACAACAATTGAGTGTAAAATTTATGTTGTTAAGTAAAACATTTAAGTGAATTTTGCCTCATTTTACAACCTTCCTTGCCACAGTTGTTAAGTGAATCACTGTAATTAAGTTAGTAACACAGTTAGTAAGTGAATTTGGCTTCGTCGCTGACTTTGCATGCCAGGTCGTAAAAGGTGATCACATGACCCTGGGACACTGCAACTGTCATAAAACTGAGTAACTTGCCAAGTGTCTGAATTTTGATCACATGACTGTGAGTAATGCTACAATGGTCAAAAGTGTGAAAAATGGTCATAAGTCAATTCTTCAGTGCCGTTGTAAGTTTGAACAGTCACTAAATGAACTGTTGTAAGTTGAGGATTACTGTATAGTTTCAAGTGACAGTTTTGCCTATTTTTGTGTGAGTCGTCTCTCTCTTATAAATCACTTTTGCCAGGATCCGCATGTTGTACAAACATTATAACGTTAACAACATGAGATCAGCAAACTAACCTAAAGTAGCCAATATAGGATAGAAAACACTAATTCTTCTTGCCACATTTACTGGTAGAATCTAAAGCAATTGTTGGAATAATTCTCCATATGGATACACTGCTACACTAGCTGCTCAGAAATTAAACTGTGCAATGACTCTGCAAAATCACTGGCAAAAGTGGAAAGGAAGAAAAAAATCAATGTTTGGACAGTCTACCTGCAAATAGACTTTGTTTTCTTATGATCATATAGCATTTCTTCTGTCTAAAGTGATTTTTAAAAAGTACCCAAAGCTGAAGATCACTCAATAGCATTGAAGGCGCTTAAGAAATTTGGGATCACAATGAAGTCATTTTCTAAGTGATGGACATATAAACAATTGGAAGCATACCTCACTAACAACTGTTTTGTAGGATTCAAAGGTTCAGTTCTTCACAGGGTGATATGAAGAAGACATATGAATGCCTTTTCCAGTGAGCTAGTCTCAGATAAGGTGAATAGCTGAGTTAAATCTAAATATAGATAAGAGTATCAAGACAAAGAGAAAATATCCTTTTTCTCTACTCCATATCAGACTGCAGTTAAACTATCACGTCCAGTTCTGAATTGTCCCACTTTGAGAAAGACATGGACAAACGGGAGCATGTCCAGAAAAGTGCATTCAAGATGATAAAAGAGTCTCTAGTGTGTTCAGTCTGGAGAACAGAAAACTTTACATTCTTCTTTAAGGATGATGTATCTCCCCCACACTTCGTGATCCTCACCTGAACATGTTCTTGTATTCTTCCAAATTGCTCACCTCTAACCTAGGTTAAAGCTCAATATTTAGGTGCTATTTGCACAATTTTAAAAAATGCCCAAGCTTGCTTTGGAATGAATTTTATGGATTATTTCATTTGCTAAGACCCAAAGAGAGAATTTTCTGACATAAAGTACAGTGGCTTTATGATTCAACTTCATAGTAAGAATATACCTGTTTATCTTTATCTTCTGATACCCAATTACATATCCTACCTCTTAGGCAGATGAATTCGGTGGGGACTCCAAGCATGGCCTTTTGTATAGTCACCCTTACTAATGGACTTTTATCGTGGATAGTTCAGGATGTTTCTCTCTCCCCACAGGCCTTGAAACAACCAGCAAAGTTCTTTTTTATTGAATCTGTGTACATGTGTGCTTCTATTTCACTATTACATGGTTAAATTTCTCAGAAAGAAATTTCACACCTCCACTGATAAATCAATTAAGGCATAAACTGATTGTTGCTAAAGGTCTGTTTTTACCCTGAAAGACAGAAAATGCAGTTGCCATCTGAATGAATAATGGGGTTTACCATCACATACTACCCAGACAGCCTGACCTTTCAGCTTTCATCATCTTCCTATTCAAGTGATCAAATTATTTATTTACTTGAAACTCCCTGAAAATCATTCTGATTTAATTCATTAGCGGCATATCCTTCCTTCCCTTCAAGAGTGCATGGTAATACAAAGGCCATTCTCTCCTCCAATCTTCCTCATAATCATAATCATTCAAGGAAGTCTGATCTGAAAAGTAATGGTTTGTCCAAAGTTTCCCAATGAGCTTCAATAACTCTACGTGGTTTTGAACTTGCCTTTCTCAGGTCTAGTCCAACTCCTTAACTTTTTAACACCATACTGACTTTTGGTGATTGGCCATGTTGCATACCGGTACTAGAACACAGTATAGAGGAAGCATTTACAAGGGACTATTTAATACACAGGGACACGGTGGCTCAGTGGGTTAGGGCGCTGAGCTTGTTGATCAGAAGGTCGGCAGTTTGGTGGGTCGAATCCTGAGTGCCGCGTAACAGAGTGAGCGCCTGTTACTCGTCCCAGCTTCTGCCAACCTAGCAGTTCGAAAGCACGTAAAAATGCAAGTAGAAAAATACGGACCACTGCAGTGGGAAGGTAACAGCGTTCCGTGCGCCTTTGGTGTCTAGTCATGCCGGCTACATGACCACGGAGACATCCTCGGACAAGCGCTGGCTACGGCTTAGAAACGGAGATGAGCATTGGTCCCTAGAGTCGGAAATGACTAGCACGCATGTGCGGGGGAACCTTTACCTTTACCTATTTAACAATAGATCCCGTTAACCCCCAAGTGAAGAAGTGCGCCTGACTGAATAAGTAAGATTCCCTTGCACTCATCTCAGCTCTTAGTGACCACACAGATATATCCTAAGCAGGTTTCTTGGAAAGGATGCAGAATTTTGCTATTGCCTTCTCAGCAAATATATCAATATAGTGACTTGAATAATCCCATCAACAGTTATATCAAAATCAACACTTGGCAGTTATGGAACACATTTCAAGTCCTCAGTAAAGTTCATCAAAGCTTAATAAAAGTAAAAGAGAGCCAAATGTCTCTATTGATACTCAGTCATCCATCCAGCTCATGGTTATCCTGAAGGTGCTTTTGCAAAAGGCAAATGGACTTTTTTTCCTTGAAGACATTTCGGTTCTCATTCTTGGATGAGAAGAGAAATGTCTTCAAGAAAAAACAAAGTCCAGTTGCCTTTTGGAAAAGTACTTTGGGAAAACAGAGCTACTAATCTCTTATACTTATAGGCTGACCTGTCCAGTCCATGTTTCCAAAATGGCCAGCCAAATTCTTCTGAAGCAACACATGAATATACCTATCCTTGGCCATTTTATGTCCATAAGACTTGTTATCCTGCCTCTGAACATGAAAGATCCATTTCATTGTTTTAGCGATAAGTCAATTTTCCAACAATGTTCTATTTGTCTTTTAAAACTAACTTAGCTCATACCAATCAATACATCCTGTGACAATATTTGTAATAAAAATCTTGTGAACTAATGATCTGTCTTGACACTGATGCTGCCCAATTTATATGAGACAAAATTCTGCCTAAGTCAGGACATTTATCATATTTATAAATCTCTATATAAATTATACATATCATACATAATGATCTTTTACCAAATATCCACTAAAAATAACTCTTCTGGATAATTACAGAATCTCATTAGGGTATATCTAAAAGTACTTTTTTCTCTTTGGCCTCCAGTATCTCTCCCTTTGTACTTTACTGCACTGAATCATATTTGTTGTTCTGCTAGTCATGTACACCCAACTTAAAGAGATTAAATGTTTGCAGTTTTTGGCCAGCTGCTTTAAGCTTCACTTTAGAATTATATGGTGACATTCAGAAACTTGGCTACCTTACTGCTCAGGACAACTACAAACAGATTTTAATAAGTTAAATAGCCTCAGCTCTGATATAAATTCCTTTCACATTGAAAACTTATCCTATTTACTCCCAAATTCCTTACTTCTGACTGCACAAAACAAACAAAGCTAATGTTATGTCTTTTTCTTACATCATATGTATATTCTTTCTTTTTTTCTATCAGCCATCCCAAGCGACATGCTTAGGTTTACTTTCCCCCAACTGATTTCTCATTTAGAGATTTGTTTAAACGTGGCCTTTTTTAGCCTGAGGTCTAATTACACAAACACTAATAACATAAATCTTGATGCATAATTTTTAATTACTTGACTAGCAGTTAACCCAAAGGAACTCCACATGATACGTAGCAATCATGTGATATATATAAAGGGGAAAGATAACAATTCTTTGAAATATGACCCTTTTCTAGAGAAATGGGGTTGCTCAATTCTCTATAGAGTGCATTTCAGTAAGGCTGGTGCATCACTCCAAAATATTGCTAACAGGTTCGAAAACAGCTCTTCAGATTTGATCTTAATAGCTGTAGGAAGAAAAGCATCACCCTGCTTAAAGTCCCATTCCCATTGCAGTACAATGCAGAAAGAGGGAAGGTCTTCAAAAATAGCCTGGGGAAACCTCTTTTCAGTAGCTGGCATGGTCTGGGGTTACCCTTAGCAACCTGGGAAGAATTCCAGGCTGAATTGCATTGTGAAAGCCCTGTCTCTGCTCCAAAGCCCAGTGGGGGCAGGGAAGAGACAGGAATCTGAACACAAACCCAGTGGGCTGCACAATTCAGAGCAACAAGGAAGACAAACAAAGCCTGTTACACTGCACACCTTTTGCATACCACCCATATACATATAGTTTCTGCCTACACCTGCTTCAAACAAAAGATGATCAACTCTGAAGTCTGCCAGAAAGAGGTCCCTATACTTTTTTTAAAAAAAAAAACCTGCTCCATCTGCCTCATTACTTGCAATTCTTTTTCAAAAGCATTTTCGAAGTGGCTCTTTTGATTTCCCCAAAATAATTATTTATATACACAAAGTAAGGTCAAGTTGTATGCATTGCCCCCCTCCCCTCCAAATATTTCTCTCCCCTTTTGGTCTATTGCTTCCTGCAAATCATCGGCGACAGAATAAACGCTTACTGGTAAATCAAATACTGTACTCCACCAAGCAAATCAGTCTATCCAGCAAATCAGTCTATCCAGTCTTCACACGTTATCTAGGCCTGTAATTCTCTCCTTCTCTCCACCCCAATTCCCCTTCTGCCTTAACCGTAACCCACCTGCCCGTTTGTCCAAGCCAGTGAACCATACAACTAACCGAAGGGCTTGGGGTCGCAAACGAAATGAAGCCCCCCCACACACACACTCCCCCAAAGCAAATCTCTCCCTTGCGCGCGCGCGCGCGCGCACGCACACACACAAACACACAGCCCAGACCAAATCAAAACTCAAGCTTGGCCTATTGTGTTAACTTAAGCACCGGGTTCTAAGTGACCTCCTTCCGCCGGGGGGGGGGGGTACACAAGTCGGCCCTGCCCAGCCCCACTCTCATTATTTCATGCCGGCAACCGGGGTCTCTTCAGATGCCACCAGAGCTTTGCAGGGTTGTGGGTGTTCCCATTGTGCGCCTCCTCGATCTCCGCACACGCCCAGCACAAGACAGGCCGTGTGTGTGTGTGTGTGTGTGTGTGTGTGTGTGTGTTTGTAGCGAGTTAAGCTGTTCCGCATTGTTAGTTCCTAAATGGCGGGGGAATTACTCTGAGCCTTCACGGGGAATCCTCCTTCCGCGCCCCCCCCCGCCCCGGATAGAGATGCCTGAAAGCGCATCCCGGCACCTGCCCGCTGCCTTCCCCCTCCAGCACCTACCACACGGAGCCGTAAGCCCCCGAGCCCACCGGGGTCAAGTGCTGATAGCGCTGGGGAACCTCCCACACTGTTTTATTCAAATCCTGCTTATAGAAGCCGCCTCGCTCAGACATTTTCCGGAGCCGGCGACGGCAGCAGCAGCAGCAACGACGACTGAGTTGCAGCTGGAAGTGGAAGAGCAAAACTGAGCCGGCGGGGAGGAGACCGAGGGAGGGGAGGAGGCCAACAGACGGCGCTGAGGAGATGGAGAGGGAGGAGAGGAGGAGGAGGGAGGGAGGGAGAGAGAGAAAGGAGATGAATGGAGAGGCTGAGCAGGGTAAGGAGAAGAGAAATCGATCTGGAATCGATTGCAGGCCGATAGGTTTCCCTTTCCGATCTGAATCCTGGCCGTTGGTCGGGCAGCCTCTCCGACCGGCCTTAGTCGTTAAAGAAAAATGTTTGCTCCGTGCAACGCTACTTTGCTTCCCCCAAGTTGGGTCTTCCATCTCCGTGTTTCCGACTCCAATTCCATCGTTCTCTTCCCAGCACATCCAAGACTCGGAGATAATGGGAATGACACATCTAATCAAATGGAGGATCCTATGCAAATCTAAAGGAAGATGTCACAAGAGGAGGAATAGGTTTGCACAGGCTCGCCAAACTAGTTTTTCCTATGTTTAGTTCCCTGGGAAGAGGGCTTAAAATTAATTCATTCTTAAAAGAAAGAAATCCAAGAGGGAGTCCTTGGGTTTTTTATATGTAACTCATTACAGTAAAAGTCACATGGATGCTACAGTGGTGGCCATCCTAAATGCTACTGTAAAATATGAAGATGAGATGTAATATTCAGGGAGGCAGGAGGAGATTGGCAGGAGGAAACCACAACTAAATTTGGCACCCTCGTGGTTAACTACTGGGGTAAGTGGAGACACACCTTCTTCCACTCCTTGTGTTTGTTCAAATATTTGGCTCTGTAGGCACTGCATTCTCTCTGTAGCACACTAAAACAATGATTAAGATAGAACATTAAATAGAATAGTTTAACTCACTGCAGTAAAATAACTGATCACACAACTGTATGAAGTGACTTTGAGAAAGCAGACGAAGCTTTCAGCAGATGTAGCTGAATTATCTTTTGGAAAACAGAAAAGAAAAACAATCCCAAGGACATTTTAAACTATGGAGTCCTTGGTGCTCTCTGAACTTAGTTGTTTGCTTATAGATGTTTCACCATCCAACTAGGTAACATCTATAGGTAACATCCTCAGTGTTATGAGTGTGGAGCTTGCTCTCTGTTTATATACACTAGCTTGCCCTGGCAGCTGCTGGTGGAGATGTGGTAGTTCCTTGATCAGAGTATTGTATTCTGCTTGATTGTTTGCCTGGGTGTTGATTGCTAGGGAGGATATGTTCTGGTCTTTTTGTTTCATTCTTAGCTTTCTTATTGTGTCTTTTGCTCAGTGGGTTAGGATGCTGAGCTTGTCGATCAGAAGGTCGGCAGTTTGGCGGGTCGAATCCTGAGTGCCGCGTAGCAGAGTGAGCGCCTGTTACTCATCCCAGCTTCTGCCAACCTAGCAGTTTGAAAGCACGTAAAAATGCAAGTAGAAAAATAGGGACCACTCCAGTGGGAAGGTAACAGCATTCCCTGTGCCTTTGGCGTCTAGTCATGCTGGCCAGATGACCACGGAGATGTCCTCGGACAAGCGCTGGCTCTTCGGCTTTGAAACGGAGATGAGCACCGGCCCCTAGAGTCGGAAACTACTAGCACGCATGTGCGGGGGAACCTTTACCTTTTACCTAAATATACTTTATTTCTCTGTGTCTATTGATGGCTTATTTGTCTAAATGCCAAGCTTCCAGGAATTACCAATGTTTTCCATTTAGTTTGGTTTAGTGTGCTCACAGTTTCCCACCTGAAACTATGGTTGAGCATGTCCATGAGATCAAGGAGTTCAAGAGTATTCTCTGACTGCTAGTTGGTGTTCATGGATGCACTCTGCTAATCTTCTGCTTATCTGTCCTATATAGTTATAGTCCTTACACTGTATATGATTTTTTTCTTCTTGAACTACTAAGTGTTTTGGTTTATTTAAGATCTTTTGGAGGGCTTTAGTTGGTTGGTGTGCTATGATAATACCGTGTGGTTTTAATAGTCTGTTGATTGTTTCTGAGATTTTTTTGATACATAGCGGTATCCTTTTCATAGCTTGGGTTGGTTATGCTGTAGTGCACAGGTGTCAAACTCGCAACGTCACGTGATGTATCGTGATGTATCACGACATTTTTGCCATTGCTGGCAATGGGGTGGGCGTGGTTTCGTTATGATGCATCCAGCCCATGGGCCGGCAGTTTGACGCCCCTGCTGTAGTGGTTTGAATGGTCAGGCAATTTTGATAAAGTTGCCAGGGTATCCATTTTGTTGAAAGATGTTGTATGGGCGGCCTGTTTCTTTTTTACTGGTGTTCTGGTTTGCTGCATTTCATTTGTGGATATCTGAATAATGTTCTTAGACAGCTCCTCTTGTGGGTTATTACTTTGATAATGGAGCACTTGAATAGTCTGGGTTGTTTTTCAAAAGACTTGCATTTCTAATTTGCCAACATTTCCGTTGCTGATGAGGATATCCAGGAAGGGTCATGTGTTGTTTTTTCCCATTGTGAATTTTATTCCTTTGAAGGTTTTGATTGTTTCACTTTGTAATGGAATGTATGAATGGCCTTGAAGAAATAGGAGAAGAGTTGGACAGCGGCCCCCAACCTTTCTGGCTTCACAGACTGCCAACAGTGGCAGTGGGGGGAGGAGGAGATGGTTTTGCATGTGCAACATAATCCTGCGCATGCACAAATGAAACTCCACATGCTTGCCTCTGGACTGGTCCTGGTCTGCAGCTTGGAGGTTGGGGACCCTAGTGAATAGTCAGACAGAAGGTGAAAGAGTTCAGTCGGTTAACAATCAGAGAAAGAAACTTGGAAGGACCAGCCCTAATGGATCAAACAGTTACAAGTGGAAGCCAGAAATGTGTACCTTCAGACTTTTAAGATTATGCTAACATAGGTTTACATTAAGTAGAATTTGTTCATCTTGACATGTTTCCTGTCTAGTTTTCCTGTGAGGGCTGGCATCAATCTTGCAAATCTGAAGGCACAAATTTTCTGCTTCTTAACTTTTGACACAGCAAGACGGATCCTTCCTAATTATTTTCTCTGACTCGTAACTGACTGAGGGCTGCTGCCTTGCTTGTCAGATTGTTTCCTAAGTCTCTTCTCCTCATTCTCCAGGATCATTCATACATTCCATTACACATGTAATGTGACTTCTCTTTTTTATTACGAATGAAACTGTACTTTTGGTTGTATGTTTGGGAATGTTATAGTTTCTAGTCACTGATCTCTTCTGTGAGTCCTGAGAGTGGTTATTTTCACGGTTGCTCCTCTGAAGAGTGTTTCAAGGGTTGATTTTCTGCTCTGGTCTATCTAGTAGAGCTAAAATCCTGCTGAATATAGGGCTAGCCATACTGATACAATGTAATCATCTCTATTTCTTCAAAATTCCCAGAGGTGTAGTCCGTAGGAAAACAACTTGCCCAGCACAGGGCTGCCTTCTTTTAAAACTAATTTTTACAAAATCATTACCTTGTCTCGTTCAGGATTGGTGGTTTTATTATGGATTTTAACTGTTATTTTTTTTCTTTTGTATAATACAGTTTACAAGATTCCTTTGGGAGTAATACCAGTATCAAAATAAAATGAACTCACCTCATCATTGTCTTTCTCTTATCAGTAAATGTTTGTAGTTCTGTTTTGCATGGAAAAGGCACCTTTTTACACTTTTTATATTGCAACATATTGTTTTCGGGCTATACTTCAGAATTCAATAAAATTCAGCTGGGACACATCAATGGCAAATATATAATGTAACTAAGCTATATGAGGCTATTTCAGTTTGGAACTAACCTTACTATTGAGCATTAGTAGTTTTTCAATTCTATCCCATGAAATGCCCAGTGCAACTTTAAAAGCTTGCTGATATTAACACTCTCCCATTTGAACTTGTGCCAATGGAAGATGACTTTGCCACTGTTGTATCTTCTGAAAAGTCAGCTCAATTCCTTCCCACCAATTTTGGCACAGGGAGAGAAAGTTATATTACCATTTTTTATTAAAAGGAGGGAAACAAGACCCTGGACTTAACAGCAATCCCAAAGTTATTGTTCCACTGAGTTTAATTCCATAAATAAGATGATACCAGCTCCCAACTCGTTTCTATCACATATACAAGATGAAGAAAACAATTCCATAGTGAAAATAGGTTGTAAATGGACTGATACTGCAAAAACAAGTAAGGCCTGTCTAATAAGGACTGAATCTGGGAGAACCCAGATTTAAACTTTTAACACTTGACAGAATAAATGAAATTTTCCCTGCTTGCAAAAGGCCCAGACCATATCCATCCATCCGTCCATCCATCCATCCTTTATTTTGATCATAGACCATAATAAAATAAAGAATTACAGACATTTTTATCATTCTGGAATTTATAAGAGATTAAAAACACTCACAACTAGTATTATTGACATAATATTATACAGTGTATTAAAACCTTAAAATCTTCCTACAAAATTCTTCATACCAAAATTATTAATTAAAACGAAGAGGGCTCTGTAGTTATAAAAAGGATGTACAGATAAAGAATAAAAGGGGGTTTCAGTGAGTTTACTCGTACTGTGTATCCTTGTCTGTTTTTGGATCTTAATTGCTGCCAAGTAGGATCCACCAGCATAATAAAATGATCTTCATTTAATAACCATTTATTCAGCAACTGTTCAAATTTGAATGACACTTATAACTGGTCTTGAAGTTTTGGCTGTTGTAGTGCCTTCATAATCAAGTGATCACAATCCAGGCACTCGGCAACCCGCCTGGATTTCTGACCGTTGCAATTTGATTGCAATTTGCCATCTTCCCTGCTGACTTCCCACAAACAAAGTCAGTGGAGAATCTGGAGAAAGCCAGAAGTCATGATCATCACTTAACCTGTGCAGTCCTTGCTTAAGTGGTAACTGGGGACTTTTGGAACTGCTGTCTCTAACTAGAGCAGTTATCTGACATCATGCATGATGACGGCATCATTTAGTGATGGAAATTCTGATCTCAATTACCATCATTAAGTAAGGACTACCTGTATGCAATAAATGGTTCCTCATCTGAGGGGAAAAGAAAAAAACACCTCATGAGTTATAAAGTCAACAAAGGAAGAATAAAAGCTTTTCAACAGAAGTGCTAATATGACCACGTAAAATATCTGGTAGCATCATTTTTGCCATATACCATGATACTATCTTTATTTTTCTTCCAACTCATGAGTTTGAAACCTTAAATTATCCTGAACTACTGTATTGTGGTGCAAAAGTAGCATTTTCCTGTTATTTATTCATTTATTTATTCTATTTACATGCCACTTCATCCAGAGATTTAGGGCTGCTTACTTCTCATACGAGCCTTAAAATATATTGTAAAAATAATAGCAATGGATATTTTCATACAGATCATTTTAAAACCAATCTCTACAACCAGTGATGATGAACCTTTTACAGACCAAGTGCCCCTGACCCACCCCCACTTTGTCCCTTGGCCCACCCATCCCCACTGCACCCCTGTTCTGCCCTGTCCTGCCTGCCCGCAGGGCCACCCACTGCCTCCATGGCATTCCGCAGATCACCCAGGGGCCCAGCAGTACCATGGCAGCCACACCTTCCACCCATGCCCCGCAGCATTAACTACGTGCGATGGGGCATGAGGGCTGAGTGTTGTCCCTCCTTCCTGACTGCCATGGCTTGGCTGTGCTACTCTGTGCGGCCTGCGCCCAGGGGTGACTCTCCTCTTGGGGGCTGTTGGTGAGGAGGGGGCCATGGGGAAGGCGGGGCTGGGGCAATGACACACATTCCCACAGAGAGGGCTCTGAGTGTCACCTTTGGCATGTGTGCCATAGGTTTGCCACCACTGCTCTACACCCTGTATGACAGTTTTTCTCAACATTAGCAACTTTAAGATGGCTGGACTTCAGCTCCCAGAATTCCCCAGCCAGATTGCTGTACACTCTAATCCAGGCATGTCAAACTTGCGACGACATGTGACATCACACAACATATCACGACTTTTCCCCCATTGCCGGCAGTACGGTGGGCACAGTTTTGACATGACGCATCTGTCCCGCAGGCCAGAAGTTTGACATGCCTGCTCTAACCCTTTCAGGGATGTCTAAAAAAAAAAAAGTAAATGAAGAGATGTCTCTGTCATCAAGCCCTCCTCCCATTTTCATGTGCATCCTGCAGACAACTCCTTTAAGGAAAGGGGAGAGCTTTGATTATGTAGCCACCATCTTGACTTTTTTGACACTCCTGTCTGTGTATATACTAATCCAGACAACCCTCCCCTGTAACAACTGTATATCGGCCCAGATTAAATAAATGCTCCTTTAAAATATATTTTTACTGTTTTATCTGTTTATTTTTCTTTTTGCTAGGGGAATTAACATGATATTAACACAAATTGATACGATTCCCTTATGAACATTTCCAAATTCATTACCCCATGATTATCTGGTTTTCTTTTTTTTTTTTTGTGATGCCTTGTCAATTTTTTTTATAAGAAACTCAAAACTGTAAAAATAATTTTAGTTAATTTTGCAGGTAAAATTCAGCTAAAATAGTCATACTCAACTCTAAATATGCCACAAAATAAAGAGCCAGCTTTTATTTATTTGAGAATCCTAATCTGTTTGCATAAACTTTGCATTACGGTTGCATATGATTTGTATTAAAGCTAAAAGTAAACATTCAAAGGATGAAATTTGGCATAGTGATTAAAATAAAATTTAAAAATTATGAAGGACATTATAGAAAAAAAAGTATTTAAGTAGCCCCCTCTTTTATTTCTGCATTTTTTTCTTTCTTTTTCCTCCTGACTGCTAACTGCAGCTAAAATATTTTTACACTATGCTTTAAATATCTATGATTATTCTAATTTCTATTTAAGTAATTTTAATATTTTTTTTTAAAAAAAACAGTTTTTCTTCAAAAACTGCATTCAAAATGTCTTAGCTTCTCTTGATCTGTAATATGTTACATACAGTACTATGAATTTGGTTAAACTTTTATGAAGATATGTGGCTTTTTTCTTTGCTGCACATTCTTTAAATTTAGCCTCCCAATCTGTATTGGTTTCTCTTTTCCAAGGTTTCTCTTTCCCAGTGCTGTGCCAGATTGATGTTACCTAATCTGATAATGAACTGTCTGTAAGTAAACAGCCAAGACTAGAAAGCACCAAGGACTCCATGGTTCAATCCTGAACGACAGATATTCTTTTCTCCTAGACATTGATTCCTGTCATTGCCAGCGTATAACTTAATATAGACTTTTTACTCTTATGATATTTATTAAAAATCAGTAGAAGATTGATAAGAGAGGGTAAGGCAGGAGTGATGGCAATGTAGCAAGAGCACACATTTTTCTTTTGTTTAACTACTAAAGCTGTATTGCTCCCTAATTGCTAGGGAGACAGTTATAAATTAGATAAGTAAATATGCTTTCCCCTCATGATCTTTCCTAGCAGCAGTTTTCAAAGTTATGTGATGCCAGATGGAGCAATTGGAGCCAAATGTTTTTCGAAATAAAGGGAAGAACGAATGTACCTAATTCTTGTTTATTCTTCACTTATGTTCGTGGTGGCGAACCTATGGCACACATGCTACAGGTGGCACGCAGAGCCCTCTCTATGGGCACGCGTGCCGTTGCCCCAGTCCTAGGCCTTCAGTCTTGTCCATGAGCAACCTGCATCAAAATCTCCCTGGGGAAGCTGCGTTTTATAAATCCGTTTCGCTTTAAGCCTCCGCTGCCATGTGCAAAAAAAAAATATTAAATCAATCAATCAAATTTCAACTTCTCGTGGGAAAAAAAAATCTCACAAAGTTGGAATTGATTAGTCCCACACAGTGGCGGAAGAAGTGACGGGGGACCACGTCAGAGCTGAAAAGAAGGTACCACGTGGGGTGGGAAGGAAGCGGCAGTGGCAGGGTGTTCCGTGCAGGGGGTGGGGGGAAATGGCAGTGGCAGCAGGGCACTCCGTGTGGCAGGTGTATGGGGGAAAATGCAGTGGCAGGGTGCTCCATGCGGGAGGTGGGGGGAAAATGGCAGCGGCAGGGTGATCTTTGTGGTGGGTCGGGGGGAAACAGCAGCAGCAGGGCACTCCATGTGGACGGTGGGGGAGAAATGGCAGTGGCAGGGCACTCCATGCGGGCGGTGGGGGAGAAACAGCAGCGGCAGGGCGATCTGTGCAGGGGGTGGGGGGGAAACGGCGACAG
>JAKJMR010017954.1:486531-513597 GCA_024449315.1 Daboia siamensis
ATAATGAACAAAAAGATTTCCCCAAAATAGACATGAGTACTAGTCACATTAATAATTTCCTGATCAGCATGCAAAGGAGCCCTTTCTACCAACAAAATAATTGTCATTTAGCAGATTGCTATTACAGAGAGCTGGCCAATATTTGGCTTTCCTAAATATCAATTCTCAGTTTATGCCAGGGTTCATCAAAGCTCTATTCCATAATGTAATGACATTTCACTTTCAGTAAATATAAAATGGTGTTTCTCAACCTTGTGTGGACTTCATGCTGACTGGAGAAATTTGGGTTCTGAAGTCCACACTCTTATAGATTCCAAAGTTAAGAAACACTGATATAAAGCTTCTTCAAGAGAGGAATGCATCCCATTTTAAAGGGCTATCCTGGACTATATGGGTAGTCTTCAACTTACGATCACAGTTGAGTCCAAAATTTCTGTTGCTAAGTAAGGCATTTGTTAAATGAGTTTTGTCCCATTTTACGACCTTTCTTGCCACACTTGTTAAGTGAATCATTGTAATTAAGTTGGTAACACAGTTATTAAGTGAATCACTTAACACTTCCCCATTGACTTTGCTTCTCAGGTGACAAATGTGATCACATGACAGTGGATACTGTAATCATCATAAATATGAGCCAGTTGTCAAGCAACTGAATTTTGATCACATAACCATGGGGACGCTGCAATGATCATAAGTGTGAAAAACAGTCAAAATTCATTTTCTTTCAGTGCTTTGCAACTTTGAACTATCACTAAATGAACTGTTGTAAGTCAAAGACTACCTGTAGATTAAAATTATCCCTACATCTCTTTTTGCCATCATCTCAGAATTGGTTTCATTCCCAATCGTTTTCATGACATTGTCTATTTCTGAGAATCAGTTTATTTCCAGCTTTTCTCCAATTTATTGGAAATGAAAGGGAAAGTATTTCAAATCTCTATTTCTTTTAAATCGTCTATTTAAATCATCAAAGTCACCTATGAAAACTTTGCCAGAATTTTCCCATTGGGAGAAATCCTTCTGTTGTCCTTCCTCTTCATTTGTGGCTTTTCTCTTAGCTCATAGAGCTTCCAAATCTTGCCCACCCCCCTGCCCCAAATGCTTTTTGTGTATTTCCTTCATTTTCTCTTCAGTTAATATATTCACTAGAACATGCAACAACAGTTCTTGGAAAAAACAAATGGTTGCAGAATTACCATTATTCAATCTTCACATGTCAAGGAATGTTTTAATGCAGCCAAGGAGCAACTGCTCATCAAACACATAGTCTCATACGTGCACACAGATGCATGCATCCTGGAAAACCTGAAAAAATAGGGGCTATCTATTGTCTTTTGTTTTTGTGTGAAGAGGGGAGAGAGAAAATTCATTTCCCCACAAAATGTCCTTATGTTTGCTAATATTTATTGTATTTATTATTAGATTTATAACCCACCTTTATTTGGTGCGACTTAAGACAGTGTACCTAATGCCGTCTCTCCGATTTTCCCAACAATAACCCAGTGGATTAGATTGGCGAAGAAAAAAAAATGATTGGCCCAGTTACCCAACTAGTTTTGATGATTAAGGAAAGATGAAAACCTAAAGACTAAAAAGGTTTAGTTCCACTTCTTAGCCATAACCCCAAAGTGGCTCTCATACATATGTCAGGTATCTTCGTATTTATTATTCTTCAGCAAAAGCAGAAAGTCCCTAACTGGAATGGAGCTGTAAAATATTAACATCTACAGAATCAGAAAAACAACATCTTTAAGAAGAAGATTGTTTCCCACATTTGTCTGTGCTGTGTGAAATAACTGCTTCATATTTGTTAAAGGTAAGCCTGGTCCTGGGAATTAATTCATTTATATCCAACTAGATTTCAAAGGATGAACACTGAAAGCAGCTATGGCTGATAAATGTTTCATTTTATAAAGACTTGTTTTATTTTTGGCCAGCCTTTCTTTACGTTGGTGATGACTTTTACTGCTTTTCTCCTATCCACCCCCACCAACCACGTGCTTAATTGCATAAATCTTTTTATCTGGGCTATAAAGCGTTTCCTTTTTGCTCATAAAAAGAAAAAGCATACCATTTTCCAGCATTATGTGCTATCTAAAGCCAGTTTAAGCCTGTTTCCAGAGCAGTGACAGCAACACTCAAACAGTCCTTAGCAGCAATGTTGGAGCTGTATGGAAGAATGCCAAATAAGACTTTCTCACTTCCTTTCTGCAGAAGTCAGCAAGTACACCCTCTGTTTGCTTTTCTTTTATTTATTATTTACTAAATTTGCAAATATAATTGAGGAAAAAAATCAAGAAAACATATAGTGAAAGTAAGTGGTAAATGAAGAGATTTACAATAAGCACTGTAAAAAGTTTTTTTAAAAAAGCAATGACACTAATATAAATCTATTGATTAAAAGATATCAGTTGGAAAATTGAAAACTGTTAAAATAAAGGAATATTAGAATCAGCTTATTACATAGCACAGTAATTGACCAATTTAACCAGCATACCTGGTCTGGAAAAAAATATTGAATTTAGCAAATAGAAGAAAGGAAAGAAAACTCTAAATATTGTAACCTTATGTTAGGACAAATACATACAACCAATCCCAAATCAATTTGTAAAATTACACCTAAGCTTTGTTGTTGTTAGGTGCAAAGTTGTGTCCGACCCATCGCGACCCTATGGATAACGTTCCTCCAGGCCTTCCTGTCCTCTACCATCTTCTGGAGTCCATTTAAGCTCACGCCTACTGCTTCAAGACTCCATCCAGCCACCTCATTCTCTGTCGTCCCCTTCTTCTATTGCCCTCAATCTTTCCCAGCATGAGGCTCTTCTCCAGTGAGTCCTTCCTTCTCATTAGGTGGCCAAAGTATTTGAGTTTTAGCTTCAGGATCTGTCCTTCTAAAGAGCAGTCAGGGTTGATTTCCTCTAGGACTGACCGGTTTGATCGCCTTGCAGTCCAAGGGACTCGCAGGAGTCTTCTCCAGCACCATAGTTCAAAGGCCTCAATTCTTTGGCGCTCGGCCTTTCTTATGGTCCAACTTTCACTGCCATACATTGCAACTGGGAAGACCACAGCCTTGATTATACACACTTTTGTTGACAGGGTGATGTCTCTGCTTTTTAGTGTGCTGTCTAGATTTGCCATGGCTTTCCTCCTGAGGAGCAAGCGTCTTTTAATTTCTTGGCTACAGTCCCCATCTGCAGTGATCTTGGAGCCCAGGAAAATAAAATCTGTCACTACCTCCATTTCTTCCCCATCTATTTGCCAGGAATTGAGAGGGCAGGATGCCATGATCTTGGTTTTCTTAATGTTTAGTTTCAACCCAACTTTTGCACTCTCCTTCTTCACCCGCAACAAGAGGCTCTTTAGTTCTTTTTCACTTTCTGCCATTAGAGTGGTATCATCTGCATATCTTAGGTTGTTAATATTTCTTCCGGCAATCTTAATTCCAACTTTTGATTCATCTAGCCCTGCCTTTCTCATGATGTGCTCTGCATATAAGTTAAATAGGCAGGGCAACAGTATACAGCCTTGTTTAGTTTCCAGATTGAGTTAAATTCTCTATCAGATTTGGTTTTTTTAAAACATGAAATTAGTTTTGTCATTGGGCCATACTCCATACTTTCCTAACTTTGCCATATTCTACAGAAGGATTTATTTGTGTTTTAATATAGTAAAGATAAGAGTATGCTAGCAGCTGTTACCATGTACAAAATAAGTTCATTATATTTTCTGAGAATATAAGGTTTAATAATATGTAGTAATCAATATAGAAGAATGAATCTAGATACTACATTTCTAACAGCTTTTAGAGAACAAATGGTGTATTTTGGCAAGCAGTAGTACCATTAGTAGAATATGTTATACCCATTTTAATTTTTTTTCATAGATATTCCCATTGTTGCATGACAGTTATTCTGTTCAGCTTCCACATCTATTTGATCATTCATTCCTTAACTTATTCATTTTGTGAATTGCACAGCAACTTGTAGCTAAGCCCCTACAAATTCTGTAATTTTTGTGTGATAGATTTTATGAGTTTAGTTAAATCTTTGTGAAATTCCTTTAGGACTACACAGCTTTTTTTTTTATAGATATTGAAGCCAAAAAGGTAGTTCTGGCCATTATATAAAAAAAAAAGTCTCAAAGAACTTAATCTGTGTTTCTTCACAGTAAAATCTTATAATCTGTATTAATTGCTGTCATTCCCCTAGTCACATTTCTTTGTATGTTCTTCTTTTAAAAAAATTAGATAATTCATATTGAAGCAAAGATGATAAATCCGAACTAATTCTTTTTCTATATTTAGCCCATACTTTTAGAGTGCCTTTTATTTAAACCTTTGTGTTTATGAATAGTTTTTATCTGTTGTTCTATATTCAAAATAAAATCCTATTTGTGTTTCCTAATTCAGTTCATTATTTAATATGCTTGTTTCTGTACGGCTTTCCTTCTCTTTGATGTCAAAAAAATATACAGTTCAGTAATAAATCTTTGCTCAAATGGCATTCTGTAAATAAAGAAACATCAAATTAGCTTGGTTTGGAATAAAGCTTTGCAGTTTGTATTGACACTTCAGCTAATATCCTCTTGTAGTATTAATAAATGTTTTAACTCTCCACTTTTCAGTCTAAGGCTTCCCATAGGTAATGTTATATGGTAGTTGCTGGCTTATGATCTGCATCGATGAAAGGAGCATCTTCCACATTTCCTTAAGTCTCTTGTTTGCTTGCTATGCATCTTTAATGAAGTAATATATATTATATTAGGATTAAACCAAGGTATGAATATATGTTTTATTAGAAAATGATACAGTTGGCTAGCATGTGAACCTGAAAGGCACTATGAACCTTTTCCTGAGTTCAGTATGACACATTGCCAATAGTTACCACACTTAAACTGGTTATTATATGCGTAGCAGCCACTCCAGGCAGAAAACTAGGTTAGAATAATTATAATAGATATAATAAGAAACCTAAAAAGGAAGAGGAAGAGAACGGGCAGATGTTACATGTCAAAAAACTCACACAACTTTCATAAATCAAGTTGACTGATGTGTCATATTCACCCAATGGTAGGAAATGAAATTACGAGTTTTTATCTATATATCTTTTGGTAGATTATAAATCTACCCCAAAGTGACACTGGGCAGCAAACAACATTGTGTGTGTGTGTGTGTGTGTGTGTGTGTATTAATTACATTAAAAATATGAATCCTGAGCGTATGCATGTTAGAAAGCAAATAAAAGAATCGAACACAAGATAGGAATATAAACAAAAACTGTTTAATATAAAATCACACAACACTCCTGTATATCAATGGTGTATCCGAGGCAACAGCACGGCTGTTAGCTCCCTTTAACATTAACATTGCCCATAGACCAGATCAAACCCTGCGTGCCATGATTGTGCACCCTAAGGAGCCGCTCCCCAATGAGGAAAGATCTTCTGTAATATACAGAATTAAGTGCAAGAATTGCCAATGCAATTACATTGGGGAAACAACTAAAAGGCTCAAGACCAGGATCCACGAACATGAGTTGGCGATCAGAAGACAAGAGCAACACTCACAGGTATGGGCACATATGGTCAATCATGGCCATGTGTTCGATCTTGCCAATGCTGAGGCCATATCCTGAGATGCCACCAAGGTTGGCCGATTGCTCAAGGAGGTCTGGATATCTGATGAGAATTCGATCAATCTCCACATAGACCTCTTACCTGCTTATCAGATGCTCAGGTGATGGGAGGTACAGCGCCATGAGTCATGATGGATGCAACAAGTCTGCTCCTTGTAGGATTGGGATGGCGTGGCCATGGGTGGAACAATCATGATCCCCAGGAAGGACGATGAACCTACAGCGCGTCCTGAATTCAACTTTGTGACAGGCATTCAGGTCTGGCCAGAAGGGGGGAGCAGAAAAACCAGAGCGACTGGAAAACCAGCCTTTGGGCGTTTGCACATGCACCAGGACTACAACTATGAGCGAGAAAACAACAGCTGAACCCATGAATATGCTGATAGGTGCAGGACAACTAGGAGTACTATGGTCGATTGAAGCAGGTAGATCGGTGACCCGCTCAATGAGCAGGGTGCAGAAGCAGCCAGCTACATAAGTACAGTCCCCGAATTCTTATTTTCACTCTGACGATGTCGGCAGTTTGGCCGACAAAAACTTAGTTGATAGAGACATACACAGACATACACATACACAGATAAATTTTTAAATGATTTTTGTTGAATGTTTCATATCCCTAAGGCACAATTTGAATTCTTGATTTCTTTGTTCCTGTCTCATCTTCTTAATCAAAACACAACAGCACTTTTGATCTGACATTTTAATATATTATAATATGAAGCATATTATTCATAAGTCATTATGAACGAGACATTGAACAAAAGCCATTAAGTTCCCACATGATGATTTTCTTTAAATTGCAGAAATTAAAGAAAAGTAGCTTTAGTGATATCGCCCTAATATATTTCTTATCATAGCATGGTTGTCTTTTGCTCTGATAGTCTAAATGTCCCAGGATAAAACACACATTCCCTTCAAACTAATTCTATTAATCACAAAATTGTGCTTCCCTTAGCATTAATATTTCACATATTGCTTTGTAGAACTGTGTACTTTTAATACACAACATGCACTTCTATGTATTTTACTTTAAATCAGAAATAAGTTTCCCTCTACAATACGCAGGGGAAGAAACTGCATAATTCCTATTTCATATGGTGGGTAATAAGCAATGCTACTCATAAATTTTAATACAAGGAGAACAATTTCTGAGGGTGGAAAAGCTTCTTGAAAAACAAGGGTTAAATCTCTTCTCTCCATGGCCTGCAGTTCTGAGCTTTATTGTCAATATAGCTTTGAGTTAAGAAAATACATACGGAGCCCCATGATAAATAACATTTAATTTGAAACTGCTTAGTGTAGCTCTTGGAGAATTAGGCTAGGAGAGGGAAGAATAAACAAACCATGCATGTGGCTATATAAGCCAAGGTGCAAACTGAATGGAAGTCTAGAAATTCTTTTTGCATTATGCCAAATAATTGGAACTTGATCTCCAGTTTCTGACTAGGGGAACACTAAAGTCAATGAAAGCTTTTACATATCTGGTAACATTGTGAGGAGGGTTGTATGTAAAGCAACAAAGGAAATTTGGATCTGCTCCTCCAAGTCACAGCTACTTAAAAGGTGGTTGCAGCTGCTTTGAGGCTTCCGGAACTCATATGAGCATATATGTGTACACCAGGGCTAACTATGACACAATTCTCACGCTATGAATTTGGAGAGCTCTTGTTCCTTTTCTGCTTGCTAGTGGTGTTAAAAATCTCATGCTCAAAAAAGTTTTTGCCTGCCACACCTATAACTGATTGGTGCAATATCCTACCTGTGGTTACAAGCATGAGTACCTAAATTTGCAGAGGAAACCGTTAACTGTTGATTGATAACCCTATAACCCTAACTCATTTGGTGGGGGAAAAAAGCATGAGACAGCCACAATAAATAGACACAATCAACTGATGTGCAAAACTTACTGACAGGCAAATACTTTTTGGTGAGAAAAAAAAGGAAAATAAGCCATTTTTACATACGTTTACACTTTCTGCTTAATGGGTACATTTGGAATTTTGAGAAGAGTACAGAGGAGTAGAATAATAGACTTGGAAAGAACTTTAGATTTTTTCACTAGCTATCTGTAGCAGAAGACCATGTTGTCTCTGTTTGAAGAGTCAAATTAATATAGTCAAATTAATAAAATTAATACATTTCTAATTGTAACACAGTCAATTAGAATAATTTTCAAAATATTTTCACTTATATATATCCATGTCCTGTTTTTGAGTTTTACCTAATTGCAATAGAATATTCCAAAGTAGCCTATAATATATAAAAGAAAACTTAATTTTCAGGTAGCCCACATTTCACCATTTCATTATATATTAATTATCCTATCTAAAATGCATACATTGTTCATTTCAGTGCATTCTTACTTTATACAAGTTTATTCTGTTTAACATCTTAATAGTATAAATCAATTCTAATAGCTAACTTTCCTTACCCTTAAAAGTCTAAAAGTTAAGTATAGAATCAGCATGTATCTTTTAAAGATTCCCCTTAGCCCATTAAGAAAAATTTTAAGCTCTATCATTGCAACAAATATATTCTCTTTATCATCTTAATAGTTCATCAATTATTAAAATAATATCTTTTATTATATCATTGCAAATTCTATAATATAATTCAAAGTTATGTTCTAATAGCTAATCTATGTCATTATATAGTAATTTTCATATCTAAAATACATACATATTCTATTTATCATCCTTGTGATTCATCTATAATTAACAAAGTATGTTTTATTGTTTGTGGCTAATTTTCATTCCGTTACAAATCTAGATCCTAAATATAAAGTCAGTTTATATCTTATAACAGTTCCCCTTGGCCCATTAAAGACAAATTTAAGCTTTATTATTCCAAATCCCAACATTTACAACAGGGAAAAAAAATCATTTTTTAAATCTAACTCTAACTTTCTTCTTGTGCCAGGCAGGCTTCCATATCATTGCCTTTAACTTCTCAAATGTGTCTCCCTTTCTTCCTACGCACGTTGTTTGAATCCAGAGAGACCATCCAGTTGTCAATTTTTGAAAGAGAGTGAGCCCTTTATAGTCATTAAATTTTCATTCTACTAAATCCAATCTCCATGTTTGGCATAGTACAGTTGTCATTAATTTAATCTGGTCTTCTTCTCCTTTCAAATCCATCTGGCTTAGATAAGCGGTCATGTCTGGTGTTGTAATTGTTGTTTGGATGGTTATAGTCTTAGTGCACTGTATTTGAAGGCCTTTGGCATCCTCCATCTTAGAATGCTTTCTTCAGCTTCTGTTGTTTGTTGGATTGCAGGTTTTATAGCTGAAATCAAAGTTTGGGCATCAAGGCTCTCAGTAGATTGTACTTGTACTTTAAAGTCCCCTATTTTGTTGTTGATTTCCTCATCCTCTGTTAGTTTTTGGGTTGTCAGTTCGTCACTTGAAGTCAGAGTGTCATTAGGTGAATTTATGCTGTCAGATTTGTCTTTAAGTCTGGCTTTTATTTCTGCCGTCATTGCCAAAATTGTATCAAGTATGAGTTATAATCAAGTGGTGGGATGTATTCTTCCATTTCTTTAGTTAGTATTTTGCAGATAGGCTTTTAGTGGAGACTAATTTAAGAAAAGTCAATAAATGTCCACCTCCACTATTTGTAAAGGTTGTTTTCAGTGCCAGGTGTTCCCAATTTTTATCTTTAAAGATAATGTCAAGGACAAATCTGTTACAGTCAGATCTCAGACTAAAAAAAAAAAGATTTACTTGCTATACCAGGTTTTGCCACAAGATGTCCTCAATAGCATGTACAATCCTTTTCCAGACTAATATAATATAAGGCTTTTCTCCAATTAATTCATTTTTTAGCAGTAAATAGGTAGTAGGTCCCCCAGAAATAAGCAATAAAAACTTTTTAGTAGCCCAAAAATTCAAGAAGTACAAATAGGATTGCTTAGATATTTAGCTTAGTCTTTTGATTTCTTTTCAAGGTTTAAAGGTTTTAATTCCCTAAGTAAGCAGTCACTGATCTTTCAAGAAGGGGGAAAGAGATTTCCAGGAAAGTCCCACAGGGAAATAATTAAGGAAATAAGAAAGGTAAGGTCTCATCCTAATCCTCCAGATTGCTTCATTGTGCTTGATAGTAATTTTGACTTTCGGCAGGGAGCAGCTTAGTGATCAGCCATTTTAGTGGCCGATCTCTTCTTCTTTGGGCCAGAGGAGCAACTCCGGATCAAACAGAGGGCTGCCACCCTTCCACGATCACAGAGAGAGCCTCCTCAGGGTGGTCGCCCCTCCAGGGCAACTTTTAACCCTTTGCAGGGTCCTCCAAGGAAGAGAGACCAGACAGCGGGGAGAAGCCTCTTCCTGCACATCCGCCAGGGCCACACGCATAAACCGGAAGTCCTGCCTCTCTTAATACAAGAGTATTAATATGAATATATCCTGTAAATATGATTCCACATAAAATGTACAGGGTTTTTTCATTGTTATTCTATGGTCATCTTCTCCATCTAGATTCTGTCCAAATATCTGACAACCATTCCAATTACACGTATCAAAGCATCACATCTTGAAGGGGGAGGAATATTCTCTACATTGGCCCATAACCTAATTTATTTGATGTATTCAAAATCAAATTAGAAATAACAAGCAAACAAAAGGTTTCACTTGTCTAGGGAATCCTATGGATGCTTACAAGGAAGTGGCTTGTGTGTAGTAATCCACCCATCAGGGTGGATTAATCTAAGATAGATGATAATAGGCATGCAGTGCTGATGGGCAGTTTGGAATGTACATTGACAGTGACTATATTAGCATAACTACCTAATTAAAAATATTGACCTTAATTACATTTTTGAAATGTCTAATGAAATCTTTACGCACTATGTAGTACCCTTCATTGATCAAGTAGCAGATAAAATAAGTCACTTTCATTGAGGGTTTTGCCTGGGTATCCTGTCCCAGTCGTTTAAAGCAAAAAGGACAATTGTGAGATGCATCTTATTTTCATAGGCTGACAGCAATCCTGAGTACAGAGTCAGGAGTTATGAGGCATTCTCCTGCCAGGACTTCTTCAAACTGAGTTTGATTGGTGCTTGGTACAGTGTGTTTCCTTTTTCCATCTTTTCTTGGGTGAAGAGTTACTTGAGTAGTCTATGATGAAGAAGGAAATGTTACACATCCTTTCCTACTCCTCGCTCTCTCAGTGTGCAGTATGTGTTAAATTTAATTGCATTCATTCAATACTGTATCTAGCTTGGCCATTACAGATAGACCTCACCTTACAACAGTTTATTTAGCCACTGTTCGAAGTTACTGTTGCAGCATCCCCATGGTCACATGATCAAAATTCAGGTACACAGCAACTGGCTCGTATTTATGACGGTTGCAGTGTCCCCAGGTCATGTGATCACCTTTTGTGACCTTCTGAGAAACAAAGTGAATGGGGAAGCCAGATTCACTTAACAGCTGTGTTACTAACTTAACAACTGCAATGATTCACTTAACAACTGTGGCAACAAAGGGGCAAAACTCACTTAAAAAAATGTTCCACTTAGCAACAGAAATCTTGAGCTCAGTTGCTCATGCAACCCACCTCTCTCCCCACATCCACCCACTGCTCTCTCTGCCTCTCAACTGCATACTTTAAAATCCTGAATACTATCAGATCAGAACTTTCCAGAACTCCCCCCCCCCTGAGCCTGGACTGGCTTGTTTGCAAAGGAAAGATTGTCTTTGAAATGCAATTGGCTCTTGGATTTTAAAGAGCTCAGCTAGGAATTGCACCTTGCCCTTCTCTGATCTAGATGCATAGGTCTTCAGGAAGGCTGGAATGCATAATTCCATCAAGCTGCCCTAAGCATGAAAGAATTTCCAGCCAGCCAGCCAGTTTTTCTTTTCTTTTATACAAGGATTGAGATTCTCTTCCTCATCAGTTTCACAGAGCATGGGAAGAGAAGGGCTGTCCAGAAAATCGGCATGTATGAATCTTGCATTAAAATTGGGACAGTAACTCTTCTAATTATCCTTACATATGGCGTGTTGAAACTTCATTCAAAAGCCAAGTTTTAAATATTTTCTTCCAGTTGGGGAAATCAGGAGAAATCCAGGTTTAACATTTTGTCATGATTCTACATGTTAGGAAAGGAGGGTAGCAGCAACAGAGTCCGACATTTGTTTCCCCCAGAGATGGGTATTGTGGCATAAAGGTAAAGGTAAAGTTTCCCCCGCACATGCGTGCTAGTCGTTTCCGACTCTAGGGGCCGATGCTCATCTCCATTTCAAAGCTGAAGAGCCAGCGCTTGTCTGAGGACGTCTCTGTGGTCATGTGGCCGTCAAGACTAGACGCCAAAAGCGCACAGAACGCTGTTACCTTCCCACTGTAGTGGTCCCTATTTTTCTACTTGCATTTTTACGTGCTTTCCAACTGCTAGGTTGGCAGAAGCTAGGACGAGTAACAGGCGCTCACTCTGTTATGCGGCACTCGGGATTTGACCCGCCAAACTGCTGACCTTCTGATCAACAAGCTCAGTGTCCTAACCCACTGAGCCACCGCATCCCTACATTGTGGCATAATTTCTAGCAAAATGAATCATTTGCCCACATCCATAGCCCTGCAGACCTGCTCATTTCAATGTTTTTGGTTACTCATTTTTGCTCTGCATAATTTCAGTTTCATAATTTTTGACATTTAGATCACTCTGTTCATGAGATTCCCAGGGCTTTCCTCAGAAGACCATTGGTAGCTAGCTGAAGAATCAGATGCGGTGTCTCACCCAATGATATACTTCAGTAAGAGGAAACGCATCACCCCTGTACTGCACATGAGACAGAATGTATTGAATCCACAACACAAATTCACAGTAATTCTTGCCTGCTTCACGCAGCCCTCATTCTGGCTGTCTTCAACACTTCTGCATCCAGATGTGATGGACAATGGAACTGAAGTCTATCACATCTGGGGTCTTCAACCGTTTGTTTGAACTCCATATGTTTTGCACTACAATTTTCAAGATACCTGCCAGCATATGAAAAGGAAAGAAGAACAAAGAAAGACTGACATAAAAAGTAGCAAGCAAAAAGTAGGATTGGCATAATATGCTTAAAAAGTAAATAAAATGTATACTCAGAAATGCAACTTGGTATACCATAGGAAAACATTAGCAGGCTTTGAATAAGGCTAATGTTTACTTTGATTATGTCTAGAAATCTGCAAAACAGTTGTTATAGGCAACAAAACCTAGTCCTTGGTTTTAATCGATGGAGCCTTCTAAGAAGAATTTCTCTTTCTATCTGCTTGAGTCTTTTTAGTAGCACCATCTGTCTTTTGTTAGAGCCACTAGCTTTTTATCCAAGTATTTTCCTTTACAAATATTTCCCTACTGCATTTCTCTCCACCCTGAAGGTACTTGCCCAAATATGTGGAGAGAGCTTTGCCAAATCTACAGCTAACTAGAAGAAAAGTGGTTGTTTTTTTCATGAAAAAATGGGGTTAGATCTCGGTTCTTTCAGGAAAAGTTAGGTGGACATGATGCTTATTTCATTTTTTTATTTCAGCACACTTCGTAATAATTCTCCTATCCCCTTCCTCATCTCACATGCAGTAACAGTCCATATGTTGAATGGGAGCTGCACTATTTTTCTGTATTCTGAAGTAATTTTAATGATGTTCCCATTTATGGAAATCGTTGTGGAGCTGCTGTATGAGGATTGCATAGAACAGAAAAGAAAACAATTGGGTGCAAGTTTTACAAAAAACGTATGGTACTTCTCATACAGATGAACTCTTCCTTTTTGAAAATACATATGTAATCCCAACCAAGAGAGGGTAAACTAGATTGCCCAGATATTGCTGAACTACAAGTCCCAGAAGCCCTGGCCATCATAGTCAGTGATGAGAATGTTATGAGTTATAATCTAATAATGTCCAGAGGGCTAGCAATTCCTTTTCCAAGACTGACTCTCAAGGGACAATCTATTATTATTATTTTTAAAGGGATCATACATTACCATTATTCTCACAAGACACAATGCTTTGTCAATTTCAATTTCAGTCTTCTTGCTTGGTCTATTGAAATACAATGACTGTTGTACACTTTGTGTATGATGAATGAGTATATGAGTCTGATGACCATTACACCTATAATGATAAATTATTTTAATGGCATGCAAAACCATGGAAAAACCTTTCTCCATGGAACTGGTCCCTGGTGCCCAAAAGGTTGCAGACTTCTGTGGTAGATGACACAAAGCAGCAACAGCAGCACTTTATGTATTTCAGCAGAGGGAAATGTCTTTGTTATTCTGAGAGCTGATAAAAGTGGTGTTTGCAGTCAGTACTGCTTGCTTTTATAACATCACTGTATCTTAAATATTTAACCAGTTCTTTTGTTTCTTCAACAAATCCAAAGCAACTAACAAAAGGCTAACTTAATGTTAAGAAAAACATTATTGAAATCATCATTATGATTCAAACAATGCCAAGTAGCAGGTAGTATTGTACAGAATTCTGAATATTTTGTAAATACTTGACCAAATAAAAATGTTTAAAATGTTCCTTTTTTTGTCCTTTTTTCTAAGCAAGGAACACACAGCTTTTCTTTCCAAACCTGTCTCATCTTTGGACACTTGTCTGTAGCATGCACAGATTTATTAATACTATTTAGAAATGGGAATATGGAGTTCATCAACAGTGATTTAAATATATTTCAGCTTGTCTCAGAAGTAGGACTCCTTACTTCATATTTGACTACCCTATTTTGTTCATTATACTGAGACCTTCATAATGTTATTTCTTCTTCTCCTTATCTGAAAAGATTTAGATAAACAGGAACTGTTTCAGGAACAGAAAACAAGTGGATTGGAGACTAGAAGCTGAATTGTAGGTAAACAGATGAAAGAAATTGGAAATGTTAACTTTGACAAGAGGAAACCAAAGGTGAATATGACAGCACTTCAAATACCAGAAAGGATGTCACACAGGAGTACAGCAAAACCTTTCTTTCCTTGTCATTCGAAGATATGGAACAATGGATTCAAACTACAGGAAGGCAATTTGTTTGAATGTTACAAACAGCTTTTTATCACTGAAGTGTTCGACGTTGAAATAAATGATGGAAAAATGTTATGAAGTCTCCTTCATTCCAGATATGCAAGCAAAGCCTAAACAGACCTAATTAGGAGATTTGGATTTTTACACTGAACAGAAGATTCGACGTAGAGTTGAACTCAGGGGCATACAAATTAAATAAATAAATCCTTCCAGCATTATGATATTATGATTCTATGAATATGTGAACTGAATTTTTTGTTGATGTTTTTAAAGAAAGAATGGCTTCCAATATCTCCATCAAATTATTAATGTCTTAATATTTTTTTACTGCTACTATTATTATATCCAGGCAGAGTATAAAACAACTGATTTAAATTGTATTCAGATTGATTGATTATAATTCTGTTCCACATTCAAATATATTTGTGGCATTATCTCTGTGGATTCAAGACAAATGAGAAACTCAGAACATTATAGTAGTTTACTTACAAAAATGGAGCTGAAAATATAGAGTAATGAAACATTTCTAAGAATATATTTTACTTGTTTTGTTCTATACAAGTAACTGAAATTGGATTGTGCCAAAGAGACCAATCTTTGTATTACAAGAGTTGGACTACAAATTGTCAGTGGAGAAATCACTTGGGAAAATATTATTGAAGATAATACATTTGGTACTCTACACAATGCACACAAATTTGCATTCAATTTGCATGCAGGAACAAGTTTTTCTATTTGGCACATTTTATTAGAGACATTTTTGAAGTATGCTGAACTCAAATTTGTTCATAGTTCAGAAGCATCAATATCAAATTCCCTTGTCCCCCTCCTCCCCTCCAAAATAAAAAATAAATGAAGATGAACATTGGGGCAGAGTTGTATCTCCCTGCATTAACGTTGAATTATGTCTCTTGTATTGAATCTACTTTGTGGATTAACTGACATTTCCAAACTATTGTCAAAGACAGACCTTAGTTTATATAGTGCATTATAGGAATCAAAGATGGCTATGGCTAAATGTTCCGGAGAAAAGTATCATGGTCATACCATGCCATAGCATAGCATTACTCAAATTGTGAACGATGTTTATGAGGGTAACCCCTTCCCAAATGACTTGAATATCTAATCCTAAACCCTTATTTTCTCCAAAATATCAGAAGATGAAACCTTATTTATTTTGCTCACATCTTTTCATTTTCCACACTGCACTGATTTAGAACTGCTTCTCTAGCTTGTGCTTGGAAAAAGAATGTCTGCAGGCCAACGTCCACGTTTCTATATCTTTGACCTTACAATGTTGATGCGGATAGTCTGCAATAAGGGAATAACCACTTCCATATCTACATTCTTATTAAGACTAATATCTAAGATCTGAAGGGGATGGGACCAGCACGGGTTGTGGATCATGTCCTCTTTTGATGAAGTCTAGAAGAGACTATATAATTTAGTGTCATTTGCGTACAGCAAATAAAGCATTTCTAGTTTATACTTTATTTTCCAAAAAGGCTAGGCAATTCTAATTTCTAAAGCATTTAAACAGACTAAATGTGCTTCATTGTTCCCGAGGAAGCCCTACCAGCCATAGAACTTGAGAAGTCAGCCACTTGAGGCTCAGGTTTTCCTTTGTTCTTCTCCAACAAAAGAACTCAGAAAGTATTTCATAGAAGCAGATCTGTTCCTATTGCTTTTTGAAAAATATAGCCAAAATTCTAATCTGATATTATTGGATAAAAATTATCATCCGAAATAATATAAGGCTACAATTTAGCCTCATGGGACACATGCTGGTCCCATCCCCTTCAGATCTGACATTGTTTTTCATGATAGACATGCTCTTAACAAGGTCACTTTTAACATTTACTTTATGTAAACCTAAATAGAGAGACAATATACCATTCATCTTAGAATTATTAATCCTGTATTTTGTCTTAAGTTCCACCAAAGTTTGCCTTCAGGATTCAAGGACATGGGATATATCACTTCATAACAACTATCCATTTATGCAGTAGGCTAGATTAGTCTGGGAAAACTAGTGAAAGTATTACTTGATTTTTATTCCACTTTTATTATTTTATAAGTAACTCAAGATGGCAAAAATTCATAATATTCCTTCCTTTTTTTATTTTCCCAACAAGAACAGGTGGTTAGGTGAGATCGGTTTCACTGAGAGACAGGGACTGGCCCAAATAAGAGCCTTGGTGGAGCAGTGGGCTAATGCCTCCTTAAGTAAAACCAGCTGCCTGCAATTAGTGCAGGTTCGAGTCCCACCAGGCTCAAGGTTGACTCAGCCTTCCATCCTTCCGAGGTAGGTAAAATGAGGACCCAGATTGTTGGGGGCAATAAGCTGACTTTGTAATAATGCCGCTTGGGGGGGGGGGCGCAAAAGCCCTAATAAGCAGGCATATACATAGAATGAAGGCTATTGCTAAGCACATTGAGTTGTGCTTTAGATTGTAAGCCGCCCTGAGTCTTTGGAGAAGGGCGGGATATAAATGGGATTAAAAAAAAAATAATCACCCAGCCAACTTTAATGCCTAAGGCGGGATTAAAACTCCTGGTTTCTAGCCTGATGCCTTAAACAGTAGACCAGGGGTCTTCAAACCTGGCCCTTTTATGACTTGTGGACTTCAATTCCCAGAATTCCTCAGCCAGGCACCTTGCTGAGGAATTCTGGGAGTTGAAGTCCACAAGTCATAAAAGGGCCAAGTTTGAAGACCCCTGCACTAGACCAAACTGGCTTACAAGACTTATAAAACTTTATAAGACCAATTGATTAATTTGCTAAACAACTTGTTCTTTAAAATATATACTTTTGTATAGTTGTAGAATAAAGAAATATAAAAAAAATGTGATAGTTGTAAGCTGTGGAATCAAAAAAGAAAATACAGGCTGAAAAATATTAGCAACCTAGATTTGCCACCAGAGGGCGCCACCTCCTAACCAAAGGCAACACAAGGCAAGGTAAAGTTGCATTACAACTCTAGTCATTTTCTCTTTTTTATTTTGTTGCCTGTTAAAAAATTCTAAATACTTCAGTGTGTCGTGAGGTAAGTTAAATCACATATTTCATAATGTCAATACTATGCATTACATTTCTTTTCAATTCCCCAAAAACCACGAAGGAAAGAAGAAGCAAGATCATGAAGAGGGCATTGTCCTGACTCACTAAACTCCAGTTTCTGATCTAAAACATAAAAGAATTTGTATATGTTCAGCTTGAGGAGTTGTTTAAAACTTGCCCAATCACATGAGGAGATCTCCTTCTTGTATATTAGTATACGTATCAGGTGTGTCCATACCTTAAGTAGTTTATTTACACATATGTTTGGACTAAAACTGATCTGAGGTGATTGGAGATGCTAGAAGATTTAGCTACATAAGTCTGAAGGACATCAGGCTGGGAATACTGTTTTTGGTAAATCCATCCCAATTGTAAGAGAAATAATAAGAGGGAGTAACACTGATCAGATTGATAATTCACCTGCCATTCTCCCAAAAGGAGCATGCGTGGATGTCAACTCTCAGGCATGGCTGGCTGGGAAATTCTGGGAGTTAAAGTTCATACATCTTCGAGCTGATAAGGTTAGGAAACACTGCTCTAGTAGAGCCATATCAGTGCAATTTTTTAAAGTCATTGATCATTAACCTGTAAGATCAGAATCATTCAGGCCATAGTATTCCCTTTGACAATCTATGGATGTAAAAGTTGAACTTTTAAGAAGCAGAATGGGAAGAGCTTTGAACTTTGGTGTTGGAGAAGACTTTTCAGAATACTGTTGACAGCTAAGAAAACAAACAGATGGATCACTGAACAAATCAACCCAGAGTTCTCACCTGATACATAAATGTCCAGGCTCAAATTATCCTATATCAGACACATTATACAAAACTTCAGCTCTCCCGAAGTAGCTCTAATGCTGGGAAAAGTGGAAGGAAAGAGAAGAAGAGGAATGACCCGCAGCAAGATGGCTGGGCCTAATTACAATGGAGATGAGTACACCTTTGGAAGACTTGAAAGAACAGATTTGGGATTGATTGTCATGGTTGCTATAAGTAAAAAACCTGTCACATTCCTGTAGCACTGAACTTCTGTCCTATCCCATCTGAAGCAGGAATGCCATCAGGTGATGGTGGTGGTAAGCACTTGTTGGAGACTCATAGCTGGTCTTAAAGTTGTTGCTTTTATATTTAGGAATGAGCAGTAGCACTACCCATTTGTTATAAAACATCAATTCCTATTTTGCTGTTGTTACAATGAAATAGCAACAGAGAGAGGGGCAAGTGAATGAACAAGGACAATAGCAAAGAGGAGGAAGTATTACATGAGGTCCAGGTGTAATGTACTTCAAAAACCAAGAAAGACAAGCAGAATTACTTATGAGCAGTTGATTGTTCCTCACGGTATAGGCGGAACCTTGCCAAACGAAACAAACTACTTGCATCATTAAAGATATACGCTGAGAATTTCTAAAGAAGTTCCTCTTCTTGACCCTCCCAACCAAACCATCTAAACTTGGCCGCCTCTCATTCCTCTGGAATGCCCTCCTTCCCTCCTAGGTATCCAGACAACATTTCACCATATGTATTGACACTGGATTTTGTGTTGTGTAAGAGGATATAACAGCTGCATTATCCTATTACTTTAATTCAAGGGTAGATTAATTTGAATCAAGGCAACTTAAAGCACCGAAAGGAAACCTTGATTTAAATCCGTGTTCTTCCTATGTGTGTTAAAACAATGATGCCATTCTCATCACAATATAAATGCTGGTTTATAAAAACGAGAATGGAGAGACCTATGAGTGACATAGGTTATGCTGTTATGTGTTTTAACAATGGCTGGTTAAGCCAATCACAATGACTTGTTTCCCGCTTAATAAGGTGCCATAAAATATGGCTTATAATTCAGAAGGACTGAGTTCACATCACCATATGTTAAACAAAATCAAATTACATTCTAGTGTGCGAGAGAGGAAGCCAACCAAGCAGCATGTGATAAAGTTATTAATTTATGTTAATGACTTTAGATGTTGGTTTAGCATGAGTTTAGCATGGGCTTGAATAACTACACTGTTTTTAAATGTGAAAATTATATTTTAATTAAAAAGACATGCATTTTTTTTTTACAAAAATTGCTTTTGTCTGACTTTAATTAGAAAATATCTATAATTTTTATGTAGCCTTTTCTGATCCTGTCTGATTACATGCTGTAACTCCATAGCTGAAAGTAGTTCCATCTCCCCTTTATTATTCTGGCCTCAAAACCCTGTTGAATGCTTATAAATTATCCAATTCCTAGATGTCCTTGAGGTTTCTTTTCCATTTTCTGTCAGCTGAATAGATGTTCCTTGGGGTTGAGAAGGAATCTTTGCTGGGAATAAGAAAAATTTCCTTGTTAATCTCATCAGTGGATGGTTTCTCCATTACCAAAACTGTCATAAAAATCTGAAATTCTCCCGTAGGCATATTTAAATATTAACTCAGTGGCAACATTCCAGTTTGAATGTGCATCTATAGATTCCTCTCTCATAGTCAATGTCATTTAGGGTAGACAAGACTGGAAATTATACATTTTTATCTTTAGATAAATATTTTTTTCTTCTCCTCTGGAATAAGCCAGAAACTTTCCTATGGAAAAGGAATCTTAAATTTTTAAAGTCAACATACCCAGAAATGAATTATTGGACAGCCTGCCTATAGAGACCTCAGCCCTGGCTAACGAAGTGAATTCACAATAGGAACCTGATACAGCTGCTGCCACTGCTATCGTTTATGCAGAAATTACAGCTGAGGGTACAGTACTTCATGCCAGTTTTGAAGGCAACCTTCTCTGTAATATCCCAGCCACCTATAACTTCACTCTTCAGTTGTTAGCAGGAGCTGACTGATCAATGGGTCAACAGAAAAGGAATTAAGAGCCAGGAAATGGGCGATGAAATGAAGAAGTTCAGAGAAGAACCTATCAGTTTATTGTTTGGAGAATCAGTCATGACAGGCAGCTCATGGATGAGAGATCAGAATAAATACGGTGAGCTGGAAAGAGAAACCACTATAGTATTCTGCTCTCATCTGCAAAATCAAATGGACAATTTCCAACGGGAGAATTGGTCTCAAAATTATTGGAAAAGATTGTGACGCTTGGAAAAGTTGAAGAGAATTGAAAAAGAGGTCAACAGAATGCTAGGCTAGATACGATCACTGTTGTCACCAGAATATGCTTACAGTTGCTTAAGGAAGCAATTACTAAGAGGTAAATGAAGAATGGAAGCAACTGAAGGAATGAATAAAAAATAATGAGAATCAAGACTGTTGCAAACATAGATCAGCTACCATGATAGAGAGATGCCACAAGATTCTTGATAAAAGCAATCTTCTTAAATTGGGAAAAGGAAATGGCCACATTGCTCAAAACATTCAGCTTGGTAGATTACAAGAATCTGGTATGTGGAATACCAAAAAAATCATTTACAATGGAAAATTTAAAAACTCTTCTCCCATTAGATAAATACATTATGTTGTGGCATCTCAACTAGTATTGCCTGCCAAAAGTGGTAGCTCAGAAGGATTTCTTTTGAATTTATTGCTATTATTATTTATTAAATTTGTTTGCCGCCCATCTCCTCACAAGGCAACTTGGGATCTTTAATACTAATTTAATAGGATAACTCCTAAATAAAGTATGCCTCTCATGCAGTGGTGGGATTCAAATATATGTGAACAACCGGTTCTCTGTGTGGATGCTGCTTCCGGAAGTCCATTCTGGGCCTGGGCAACAAAAAATTAGCTACCGGTTCTGCTGAAGTGGTGCGAACCGTCTGAATCCACTGCTCTCATGTGAGTATTGCTCCCAGTGACATCCCTCACTCTCCTTCTTTAGGGAGGGATATTCCTCCCTAAAAAAAATTAGGTTATTCAATAAAATAAAACATCCCTGCAGATTAGTTTGTTGTGTTAACCAGTTATCTGATGTTTGTTTTTTAGAGGAAATGTTTGTCCTGGTAAGGAGATAAAGCAACTGCTTTACACAGAGAGAGAGAGAGAAAGAAAGAAAGAAAGAAAGAGAGAGGCCCTTAAATTTTTGCGTCTCTGTTTCTGTCTTTTTCTCTCAAAGCTTGTAATCAGCAAGACTAGGAGACAAATTGTGTTCTGCCTGATTTGAGCGTTTCAGGGGAAAATGGAAAAATGGCTTGACCTGGAAACGGGCCATTGAAAGGGGTTCTAATTTGTTATAATCCCCATTTTCTACCATTATTTCTGATGCTCTTTTCTTCAGTTGCCAAACATCCTTTGAACAAGAGGGTTGATGCCAGGTGCAAAGAATCAGGATCACTATTAAGTTCCAGTTAAGAAGATTTATTGCCAGTCAATTAACAGCATTAATTGGTGCTAGGTGAGAGTTAACAGAATTCAAGGGGGCTGAACTTAAACTGATTGTGGGAATATAAGGATTGCAGACTGATTCTTTTCTTGACTTTGCCCCCAGGCTCTGCCTCTTCTCTTACATAGGAATCAGGAGAACCCCATTATATGTTTAGGGGAAAAAAGGACTAACGTGAGGTTACCCCAACAATTACAACTGACTTTGGGAAAAGTTCTACTTTGCAACATTTGTTTCAGGTTCCCGTCATTATTTTTGGTTTTAAAAGACTTTTTAGAGAAATTGATCTAACCTCGAAGCAGTTTTATTGATTTCAGTCTAAAAACTGTGAGTTCTTTCATATATAGCTTCTCCAGTAAATGCTTTTCCCCTTTGGCTTACCTGGCTGGATCATTTCTGATATATTTCTCTTGAAACGATAGCTTGTATTGACTGACTGAGATGATCCATAAAGATCCACTAGCTTCAAAAATACAATTCTGGAATATTGAGCAAATTAAGATTATTGGCAAATGTAAGTGCAAGGAATTGGTCTAATTCAAACCCATGTTTTAGAAAAGATATTACCCTTTTCCATTTACCAGGTTCTTTAATCACAAAATATTTTTATATATGCAGAGACAATCTCCCAGAATTCTTAGATTTAAAATGTTACAATTTCATTCATTTCTTTCATTCATGGAACAGGAGTAGTTTACTAAATTTGATCATGACTTTATCTTATTTTATGGGGAGTCCAGCTGACATTTTCTATCAATAACTACAAGTTGTACCTTTGTCCCTAAAGCTATTTAACCTCTATATGAAACTGTTGGGAAAGAACTACCAATATACTGATGACAGTTTCAACTCCCTTGGCATCATATTCCAAGCAGAGATTTGGGCTTCTGGAGAAAAGAAAGGTCTCCCTGAAAGCAAACAAATTAAATCTGAATCTAAACATGACAAAGATGCTGTTAATTAGGCCAAAAATCTTAGTTTAGCATGCTTTGAATAGAGCTTTTGTAGAAACTAAGATGAAGGTTCTTTTGATCTAGTCTTGATCTGGATGCTCAGTTATCAACAGTGGCCTGAGGTCTTTTTGCTCATCTGAGAATTTTGATCTTGCAAGGTCAATGCATGCCTGAGTAACATCACATCTGACCGAATAATAGGAGAACAGAGTTGGAAGGGACCTTGGAGGTCTTCTATTCCAATCCCCTGCTCAAGCAGGAAACCCTGCACCATTTCACATAAATGGTTGCCCAATCTCTTCTTAAAAACTTTCAGTGTTGGAGCATTCCCAATTTCTGGAGGCAAGTTGTTTCATTGATTAATTGTTCTAACTGTCAGGAAATTTCTCCTTAGTTCTAGGATGGTTCTCTCCTTAATTTCCATTCATTGCTTCTTGTTCTGCTTTCAGGTGTTTGGTGAGTAGGTGAACAGGCAGCCCTTAGAATATTATGATGTATTTTCTATAAATCTGCCTTTAAAGAGTATTTGGAAATTACTTTGGTGTTGCTCATTAGTTAACTAGAGGTACAGATAGTATGCAAATTTTTGAGCTGCACTGGGATTCAGTTTCGAGTTTTAATGATAATTTCTGATGTCCTAACCCTAACTTTTCCCCAACTTTTCCTGTATGTCCAAAAATCTTTGCAATCTGTGGATTTGAGAGAGTTTGTTTTCAAGAAGGCTTTCAGTATACAATTTGATATTTTAAAAAATGGATCATGGCTCTTAATATTTTGAATATAAAAATATATGTTATCCTATTTTCTCATATTTTTTTTAAAAAAATTACCTACATTTTTCAAATTGGGATAATTTGTCATGTGGATATATTTCCACCCCAACATCTTTCAAATGTGCCTTGCAGATTTCAGTGCAGGAAATATAATAGAGTTAATATTAAAAGCAGATGAATTGAACTTGCATGATAATTTAGATAATAAAGATCTTAGAACATATCTTACTAACTTATGAATCTCTTTAAAATAACATAAAATATTAACACTGGAATACCACTAAGAAAAAAATATCAGTCAGAGTAATATTTGTTTTACAGTGTTCATCTTTCCCTTAATCTCAGTGGGATTTTTCTATTTATCTGAAATGTTTTTTTTAAAAAAATCTATATTTTATATGTATTACAATTTTCAGTGGGATTTTTAACTATTTATCTGAGATGTGTTTTAAAAATGATATATTTGAAAATCAAATGAAGCAAATTGTCTATAAATAATTATTCCCAGATATTTAAAAGAATTCTATCTATAAATAACATCTAAATATTTTCATATTTCCATCATATAAGACCATATTATTCTTTCTATACACTGAATACGTTGATAAATTCCCTGTGTTGGTCTAGAAAAGACATAATTATCAATTGTACATAACATATTATTGGCATATAATTAAATGTTTAATTTAATTCCAGCCATTGTTAGATCTAAAATATCTCCCTTTTGCCTAAAAAGGAAGGCCGACCATTTCTATATTAACAGAAGATACAGAGTAGCTGAAAAGTTCTGGTAGAAGCAAGTAGAAGCAAGAATTCCATTTTTAATAACACTTAGAAAAAGTGACACATAATCCACTTCAGAAAAAATAATAAATATCGATAAACTAAAAATTTCCAACTCATGTGATCAAAGGCCTTTTATATAGCCAACAAAATAAAACAATCATTCCCGAATTCAGTTTTACTGAAATTACATCCAGAATGTCAATTTAATCTAATATTATTAAGTGCTTAATATTCTTTTATAAAACCAGATTGTGCATAATGGATAATTGAAGATGATATCACCTGTAACCTGTGTGTCAAGGACAGTGACAATATTTTTTCATGAACATTTAACCATCAGCAGAATCTTCACTGTCCTTCAAAAGACACCTGACTGAAGGATTTTGGAAAAATCCCTTAAAAAGGGATAATTACAGGCTTCCTATAACATTGGGGCAAAGAACACTATTACTATTATTTAAATTTATTGGTCATCTCTAGTGGACTCAATATATGTCTTGTGCCAATAGTACAGTAAGCCTCTGAACCAGATGTTATATATTATTTTTTAAAAAGACAAATATGTAAAGAGTTACAGTAAATATGTAGCCTGATCATGAGGAATCTTGGGAGAGCCACGTTAAACTTTTTTTGTTTGCTTAGAAAGAGAAAAAAAAACTTTGTTACAAAGAAACAAGTGGTCCTCGCTTAACAACTGGTTCTTGCAGCAACCATTCAAAGTTACATTGGTGCTGAAAAAGTAACTTGCAATTTGTGTTTGCAGTTATGGCAATTATGTGATGGACACTTGGCATTTACAGCCAGCTTCTTCCATACAGACTCAATGGAGAAGTCGGAAGTAAAATTGCAAGTTATGGTCATGTGATATCTAGCTTAACAACCATGACAGAAATGAGGTTTAAGTCTATCATGGTCACGTGATGTCTCGTTTAACTACCCTATTGCTTAGCAACAGAGTTGCTTGTCTCTATTGTGGTACTTAAATAAAGACTACCTGTATTATATATAGCAATAAAAGTATTACATGACTATTGTTTCTAAACCTCATCAACTTTAAGATGTGTGTGCCTCAAATCCCAAAATTCTCTTGCTTGTAATAGACCTTATATTGCATTAATTTATTCAAAGAATTTTAAAACTAAACAATCTGAGAAAAACTGGGATGTGATGTTGGTAATAAAAGGTATTCTTGTTATAAAGGATTTAAAAGTTGCCAGGGATCCAAAAATTAAACTCTGATAGATAAGCATGCAATACTTTCTGTGTACTAGAACCAGGCTTATTATAGTTATGATCTAATGATCTCAACAAAATTTCATAGAAATATTCAGCTATGATGATTTTCTATAATGATTTCATAAAAAATATCTATGAACAATATCTGGAATAACTTTAGTAGGTCTAAAATGTTAATAAATACCCTACATTCAATAAAATATTTAATCTCCTTTTAAAATTAAAAACTTTCTGGATCATTTATTTCTTGTTCCATTATGATTTTGAGCATCTGTTAATCACAATTATTAAACCTCCAGCATTTTGAAGATCTTGGATTGCTGCTGTTACATTATATATCTTGTGCTTTTCTAAATTTTATACTGGTGCATTTTAGAGCAATGCTTTTCATTAAATCAATCAAGATCCAGTGCTTTCCTACTTCTATTTCCATCTTTTTTTCTGTTCAGGAAGAAAAAAAAATGAACCAGACTGCAGTGTCCTTTGTTTGGTAAGGCAAGGAGCTCTTGGCCTGGAAGTAGCCTTGGTTACAGCCATGATCATGAGAGAGGATAATCAAAGTGCTAATTTGGAAAAAAAAAAAAAGAATGCAGAGAAGAAAGGAAGAAATATTTGCTTCCCTGTATTTAAAGTAAAAAATTAGACTTAATTGGCAATGAGGCTTCATTTTATTTTAACCCTTGAAGATGAAACCGGCTTTACTGGAAAGTTCATTCAGGCTTTACCTTTCAAAATTTAAACAACAGTGAAGGATTAAAAAAAAGAATGATAAAAAGAGAAGACAGATCAGTTGGCACAGAGCTGAATATTTTTTTATGATTGGTGTTCAGTATTGCAAAGTTCTGCAGGGGATGCTTAGGCCAACAAGTCCTCTGTGGGACCTACAGGAATGTGAGACACCTGGGGGGTGGGTTTGTCAAAAAATGTCAAGATGGCAGCTGCAGTTACATGGTTGAAAACTCACCTGTTTGTATACACATCACATTTTTTTTTCAATCTGCCAATCAAGTTTAGAGCTTGGGATTTCCTCCTGGTTTCCTATCTAAGTTTTAAAGTAGTACTTGGGTAGCTTTTTTTATTTTGAAAGCAGCCCAGGTTGGCTATATAGTGTCATGTGTGTATATATATATGAGAGCTGTCACTGTTGTGACTACTGCCTGTGGATGGCCTTGGGTTAGGCTGAAACATGAAATAAGATTTGTCCCGTGTTTGGGGCCTAGCAAGGTATTCTAAATACTTAACAAACAATTAACACACACACACACACACACACACACACACACACACACACACACACA
>JAKJMR010017954.1:513607-524906 GCA_024449315.1 Daboia siamensis
ACACACACATACATTTGTTCCAATTACATCAATACAGCATTAATTTTTTATTTTCCCGAACCTTATATCCAAACAGAACTTTCTGTTTTATACCAAACAACATAAAATGTATATTTCCCTTTCCCTTTCCAAATACCCTAAATTACCCATGGAGGTGGACTTCCTCACTGCAATGGTATGTGAGACAGACCTTGAGAGTGGGGGCAAAGATGAGCTGGCCCAAGGAATGGTGAGATAAGAGACAATGTAGCCTAAGCTGGATAGTGGATGGGTTAAGAGGCTTTAAAATGGGGGTGTCAAACTGCCGGGCCTTGGCCGGTTGCATCATACGGAGGCCGCACCCACCCCAGCTCCAGCAATGCGAAAAAAAGTCACACTACGTTGCAACATGTCACATGACACGGCGAGTTTGACACCTGTGCTCTAAAGAGACCTTCCTTGTTTCTTGGGCTGTAAAAGAGACAGTAAGAGAAGTATACTTTTTGTTGCAAGATTCTGTTAATGTAGCTTGACAATAAAGTAGATTTAGTTTATCTAGTTCTGTTTCCTATTTTTCAACCTGGTAAACCTGACACTCACCAATGAGTGTCTTTCTAAATCAGACATGTCAAATACAAGACCCGGGGGCCAGATGTGGCCCGCGAAGTGGTTTCATGTGGCCCGCGAAGCCATCCTGGAAACAGTGAGGGAACGGCCCCCACTGCCTTGGCCCTGGCCCAGAGACCCTCCTTCTGCCAGAGACCCTCAGATCTGTCCCACTCCTGCCCAGGCCCCCATAGGCACCCTTGATGCTAACGATGTAGAGCTGGCCACGCCCACCCAGTAGGCCATATGAACTCTAGCCATGCCCACCCAGTAGGTCACGCCCACCCTGGCCATACCCACCCGGCCCCCTGAGGGCAACTGAAATGCTGATGCGGCCCTCAATGAAATTGAGTTTGACACCCCTGTTCTAAATGTATATTTAATGTCACATCCCCGAAAAATTTACAAATCTAAGGGTGCAGCAAAAGAGACTTCTTTTGCATCAGTCCGTGTTTCTTAGAAAAAGAAAGGTAATCAATGAATATTTCAACTTTGTAAAAAAGCTGGCCAGCTTTAAATATGTGAAATCCTTGATACTGTTGAAAGGATTGCCATGCTCAAAACCCCCTGAAATTTCACTGAATATGTATGTAATATAGAAAAAGAGATTATTAAGGAATAAAACACGCATCCTTGTGATTTAGGTAGCATTTTTTAAAAATTACTAGCATCTTTTTATTATATAATTTCTGAAGCAAATGTCCATTGTGCTGTTGGACCCAGGTCCTTCTTTATACTAGCAATTCACATTCAACCTCCTAAGTTAATGTAATAAGCTGCTAAAGCTGTTTGTTTTGGATCCTAGAGTGGCTTGAATTCATTTAAGTTCTAGAGAAATCTAATTTCCCCCCATAATGAAATCCATCTATAGCTCTTCAGTGGTTTGGAAATCTCTACCAGGTGACTACTGATTTAATATTGTTACTTCACATTTTGAACATGAATTTAATGCTCAGCAAAAGCACCAAACTGATTGCTTGGAAAACATTCTCACTTTTATGAAAATAAATGGGACCGAAAGGGCAGCAGCAGTACGGTGTGGTATTCCATTCCAGTACTTTGATGTTTTTGGTTTTTGTTTTGTAGGCTCACAAATCAATCACTTTAGAGAATAAAATACTGGCCTAGCCTAGCGCAATTGTTTATGGCGTTTAGCTAGGATTGTGCAGAACGCCAATTGTTATGCATGGAAACGATCCATTTGGGGTGTTTATATATGAGAAGCTTAAACTGATCTGAAAGGCAAATATGAAAAACTGAAATTCCACCAAGATAGTCCTTTTAATCTGCTGCAGCTGAAACAAGATTGTGCTATCTTAAAGATTCACTCCTCACCTGGAACTCACATTGGTACTTGATAACCCTGATAACCTCAGCTTCTCATGATCACATCGTGGTGGTCTTATCTTGCTTCCAGCTCAGAATGTAAATAGTGTTGGGCCCAGCCTTCCAATTCCAGAAAACACCTTGGGGGGGAGGGATAGAAATGGGAAGGGATAGAAGTCATGTAAAACATCTTTTTAAGGGAAGATGGACTATACATACCATCATGATATTAAGTTACATGTACCTACTGATTATATTGATTACTACCACACCTTTTCAGCAAAGTGCCTGATCCTTTTATAAGGTAGTCCTTGACTTGCATCCATTCGTTTAGTGAATATTTGAAGTTACAAAGATATTTTAAAAAGTGATTTATGGCCATTTTTCACACCTATGACCATTGCAGCATCCCCATGGTAAAGTCCAAGTTCCTCCTATCTTTATCACCAATAAGTTTTATCCTCAGGACAATTACAACAGCTTTATCACCTGTTTCCTTCTCATAAAGAGCTCATGGCCACACCCTTCCAAGCCCCTTAAAGGCACAATACACAATTAACTGTAATATATCAATAAGTCAGGTATCTGTTAATGAATATGTGAATGAAAATGTTTGCATTAATGTCTGTTAAATTTCATTCTGTTCCTTCTAGGCTATTTCCCTCTCCCCTAATCTATGAAGATTGGTTTCAATTTTCTTTCTGCATTCTTTATTCCACTCTGTTTGAATCATCTACAAATTTGATAACCATTCCTTCCACCTGTTCATCCCAATATTAAGCAAGATATTGAAGAGTCAAGGGCCAATAGTAAACCTTTGTACCCAGCTGAATACCTTGTTTCAGTCTGATTGATGAACATTCTAAGAGGAATTTTTGAGTCATTTATGTATCCACTTATTTTTCATGCAACCCATTCCCCACTTAAATAGCTTCTTAATCAAACTTTTCTGGGTTAGGGAACACAAGATTTGATGAAGTCAAGGTATATTATATCTATAGATTATATCCCTATTATATCTATAGATTATATTAAGGAAGTTAACGAGAGAGAGAGAGAGAGAGAGAGAGAGAGAGAGAGAAAGATTTAAACTAAGTTGCTCACCCAGTTCAGTATGATGAAAAACAGATTTGTCCCCTTGTTATTTAGTTACAAAAACAAAAGCTGTTCAAGATAAATGATGGTTCACAAAATGGGCTATCATGTCTGTCATTATTTATTCAATTTTCACTCTTTTTGAATCTTTAAAGTGTTTTAAAAATATTTATTCCTTTCGTTTTCATCAATATACAATAACCCCAACCTCCTTACTTTAAGTCTGATATCTTTCCATATTCTTTTTAGTAAGGCTTGCTGTTTGCTGGATGCTTGTAATCTGATAATTTTATAATTTACTCTATAATGTTCAGTGTCATTTGCTGAATCTTTCATTTCCCCCTTTTTAAAGATAAATTTCCTTTCCTCTCCCCAGAATTTCTCAGAAAAGAGTGCAGCCTGAGATATTCCTTGACCATGTGTCTATCAATCACAAGTTTCAATCTACCACAATATCCTGTCGAAGCAAATGTTTCTGCATTCAAATCAAAACAGGAATTGATTACTCTTCCTTCATTATTTGGCTGTATTAATTTTATTTTTTTAAAAAAATAACTTTTTTTTTACTCTTAGCAATTTTTGCAATCTGCCAAGCTCATTCCGAACATCCTGGATTAATTCTGAATCCAACTATCCTGGCAATGTTCTCTTAAGTTATTCCTTAATGGGCTTGCTTTCTAGAACCTGGCCATCTTAGAGTCCTCATAAAATCTGTTTTCTCATTGACAATGGCCAATCAACAGAATACATTCCTTACAACCAGCAGCTATTTATAAAATGACCTTTTCATTCTTCATACTTCAGCACACAATCCATCAGAACATACAACTTGTCTGATCATTCTGTTCTGTTCCTTCCATTGAATTCTCTGGGCAAAATCCTGTAAATGCTGTCTTTGCTCACCTATTGAATTGCAAGATATGACCAGCCATGTGGCTCTGGCATGTGGGAAATATGGTCACAACCCAATTACAACAGTGGGAGAGACCAGCCATTTGTTAATTAGACATTGACCACAGTCATTGGTCTGAAAATACTGTATGTATACACCAATCAATGAAAACAAGATGTTTCATCATATATATTAGGGTGTAACTGGAATTAATTTGGTTCCTGAACAGGCTTTAGAGGAGAAATATGCATTGCTATCTTGAGAGGAAATCTTTATTGAGAAATGGAGGAAATTAAATCATGGAGGGTTAAAACTGATTTTGGTAAGCAACTCTGTATCGTTCGTTTGTTAAATTTACTTGCTGCTCACCTCACACTGGGGCTTATCTGTAAAATGGAAAAGATGATAAAAAAATGTAAAGAAACAATAGCAAAGCAATAAAAAAAGAAAAATAAACAATAAAACTACAATAATACCAATTAAAAGATAGGCAGAAGGGGAGTAGGAAGCACAGACGAAAGGACTATTGAGCCACTTCCAGCATGGTACTTCCCTATTGGGATCCCAAGTCAACTGGCAGACCCAGGTCTTCAGGGGTCTTTCTTCTTGAGGAAGGGGTCTTCTTGAGGAAGGCTATGAGGGTAGGATCAAACCTCACTCCAGGGGGCAGAATGTTCCAGAGCAGGGGTCCCCAACCCCTGGGCCACGGCCCACTACTAGGCCTTGAGCCATTTGGAACCGAGCCATGGAAGTAGTTGGCAAGTGCACACGTGCACATCCCCACTTGCTTGAGTAGCGCGTGAACTCATGCACATGTGCTCCATTTGCATGAGCAGCAGATGTGCACGCCCATTGCTTGTGCAAATGGAACTGTGGAGGTGTGTGCTTGCCCACCACTCACATAGAACCATCCTCTCTCCCCCTTGTTGGTCCGCAAAGCCGGAAAAGTGGGGGGACTCAGTTCCAGAAGGTCAGCAATACAGTATATAAGGCTCTTCTGGATCCCATCAGCTATAGTATCCACAGTAGGCCTCTTCTGCCAGCATGACTAAGGTAGACTTTTCCTAAAAGGACAAGGGAGTTCATCAAATAACCTAGAGCAACGCCCACGCCTGGCTTTGCTTTCCTCTGCTTGTGCCCGGCCTCAGCCGCGGGCCAGCACGCCAGCGACCCGGCCGACGGACTCCCAGCCGCCAGATGCTGCGCCTTGGAAGACGCTCCCTGGCGGGTTGGGGAGGGAGTGCCTGGCCACCACCAGGCTGTCCCAGCAACCTCCGGGGCCTTCCGGTGGGCCGGGGAAGAGCGCGCCTGCCAGCCCATCCCAGGGACTGCCGGGGACTTCTGGCGGGCTGGGGAAGAGCGCATCTGCGCATTGCCTCCATGGAAGCCTCCGCCCGAAGACGGCTTGCTCCGGGGCCTTGCTTGCCCTTCCCTGGGAACTGGAACTGGTGGGTGCGTCTGCAGCATCGGCACGGAGGACTCCTACTGCCGGCCCTGCTGAGGAGCTGCAGGATGGGTGGGGATGGAACACGGCCCAGGCTGTGCAGGCTGGATCTGCGGCGGTTCGGGGAACTGTGGGGGTGGTGGGAGTGTCAGGTCTTGGGCCCACAAGGGGGTTCGCCCTGGGTGGGGGGGGTGGTTTGCTGTAAGCAGTGGTGGTGGGTCGGAGCCCGGGGGGGGGGGTTGGGAGGATACGCACCTGAGGAATGGAACGGTGGAACACGTGGAGAGCAGGAACCAAAGGGTGCTTAAGTAGAGGGGTGGGGGTTATTGGCTTGTTTGTGCGGGGTGGTGGGTGTGAGCCCTGCCGGCTATTTAGCAGCGTTGGTTGTGCTGTGCAACCAACGCTGACTTCGTTTGTCTTTGGGTGACCGTCTATGGTGCGGAATAAACGTCGCTTAGAAGAACCAGCTCTCGTTCCGGTTGCATTTTTTGTGCTTCGTCGGACGGGGGGCTGATACTGCCCATGCTGCTTCACTTTGTACTAGTTGAAGTTTCCAAATGCATTTCAAGGGCAGCCCCATGTAAAAGGCATTGCAGTAATCCAGATGATAGATAACTATGGCTTGAGTGACCAACCATAGGAAATCCTGATCCAGGAAAGGGTGCAGCTGGTGTGACTGGCCCAACATTATCTGAGGGTAAACTTGAATATAGGGCTTCCTGGCCCTGATTCAGGACTTTAATGACAGTTCTACATTGGCTCTATTGGTTTGTTTTGTAATTACAATTTCTTATGCTACCTATTGATGGTTGTGCTAGATAGGACATCAATTTACATTATCACAATGATTCTGAATTGAATTCTGTCTAATAATATTTTGAATGAAAATCCATGTCCCCCATCTCTGGGTATCAACATTTCATTAGAAAGCACATTAAAGCTCTGCCAGAAATGATTGTGTACTTAATAGAGCATTCCTACATTTCAATCATCAAATTGTATGTTCCTTACAGCTGTACTGCAATAAATACTGTTTGCAGTAAAGAGATCTTAATCACGAACACTTCAACTAACATTTGTTGAGAAGCATAGCTGTATAGCTAATTTTAAAGATTAGTATGTTTCATCTTAGATTAATCTTTTGCAGCTGAAAGGTGGGGAAAACAAACACCCAAACAGCCTATAATGAGGGAATCCAATATTATACACAACATGAATTGAATTTCTTAATACTGCAGGTCTATTGCTTTAGAAAAGTTATAATTCAGCGGTCTTCTAAATTTTATTTGCCATCTCCATTTTTTTTTGCTTTTGCCAGACATAGAGTTTAAACATGAGCCATTCCCACCACAGCTGTCTCCAGGCTGGTTTACAGTAAATGCAGTATGTTATTTTCCTGAAGTTGAAACCTGTCCAGAAACTTGAGAGATATTATAATTCTCACAGGAAACAGGAGATTAGAGCAAGTGTTTGGATTCTTTATCAAATAAACCCACCAGGATAGGATCTGCCTTTCACCTTCATCCTTTTAAATAGTTTAAGATCTTAGTTTCTTTGAGATCCTTGTCCTCCATAAAACTTTACCTCTTCTGTGGGAGAGAACTTATCCATGTACCTTGCAGCCTAAGAAACAAAGAATGAAACAAGAGAGATGACCTTCTCAGGCCCTTTAAGGATTACGGAAGGTTTGGGGTTTTACTCCACTAAAAGGTCTAATAATTTGGCCTCTTTGATATTCTCACTGCTGGGTTATTTTTGTTTTTTTAATAGTGCCTTTCTTAGGGATGTGAAGGCCATTTTCAAATAATTTATCCTGTCCTTTTCCCATTTATTCTTCCCTTCCCAGAAATGAAACACTTCTTTTTCCAGAAGATATTAAAAAAAAATGGACCTATTTGTTGCTCATATTGCCTGGTTATATGATTGCATTGAAAAGCCAACTACCTTGTTAGGAAAATATTAACTGAAAATGAAATTAAAAATTAGATATTGCTGTTGTCTTCACAGGCTTAGAACTATTCTCTAAAATTCTTTTCTCTTCCACAGTCTTCACCACTCAGATGTAGTTCCCCTCAGTACCTTAATCATTACATTGATAAAGTGCATAAATTGGATTAATCTTTTAGTTGGTGGTTGGCACAGCTCAGTATATAAAGTCTCATCTGGTAACCATGACTATGACTACAAAAGACTGATTCAAAATGTAAGAGGAGTATAAGGTGAAAAATATGGGTTAATGGAAGGGAGGAAAGAAGGGTTTATTGTTTGTAAAAATAAGACAAAGGGGAAGGCTGTAAAAGACCTGAAAATGGTGAAGGTCTTGTGAAATGGAGTTGATGAATATGTGCAGGGAAGTGAAGGTATAGATTTAATTATGAGTGAAAGTATTTATAGGTATGTCATAAAGTATGAGTCAAGACTGGGTGCATATGAAAACAGAACTAAGTTGGCTATGCACTCCAGGCGATGAGATAACAGAACAATATTGGCATGCCCTGTGGAAAAAGAGTGGTGCTCTTTGAATATAATGTGTGAAGGGATGAGTGGAAGTGAGTTAATGGAGTACAGAAAAAGTGACTGGGCCATTTGGAGGCGAAGAATGAATCACAATAGGATTGTTTGGCAAGTATTGGCTTAGAAACAAGTCTGCTTGTTTTTAATAAAGTATATAGTTTAAGTAGAAGTCTTTTCATAAATATACATGGAAAAGGAATGAACCCAGAAGCATGATTGATTTGATTGTTTATGATGAGGGGCCAAGGAAAGTAATAAAGAAAGCACAGGTGATTGGAATGGTAAGCTGCACAGAATCACTTGGCCGAGATAGGCAGCTATAGAAATGGAATAAATAAATAAATAAATACATAAATAAATAAAGTGAGAGATTCTGAAAGAGGGACAAATCAGCATCTGATGCAGTGACATGTAGATTTAGGGAAAACATACATGGGAGAAAAAGAAAGTAAACAGAAGTGTTATTAATCCTTTATGAAACTCTTATTAAAATTAGGTGAATATTCTTACAAAATGAATGGAGCATTGGATAAAAATGTTGGCTAGATGGAGCCTTCAATTTATGTCCACACCTGGGACCAGAATTTCTGTTGCTAAGCCAGGTGGTTGTTAAGTGAGTCTTGCCCAATTTTATGACCTTTTTTCCCTTGTTTAGTAAATTGCTGCAGTTGTACAGTGAATTGCATGGTCATAAGCAAATCTGGCTTTCTTCACTGACTTTGCATGTCAGAAGCTAGCTGGGAAGGTCATGAATGGCAATCACATGGCCCTGCGCTGCTGAAACCACTGTAAATATGTACCAGTTGCCAAGCACCCAAATTTTGATCCCCTGCCTGTGGGAATGTTACAATGGTCATAAGTATGAAAAAGTGTAAATGTAAGTCACTTTTTCCAGTGCTATTGTAACTTCGAATGGTCACTAAATAAATGTTATAAGTTGAGGACTATCTGTATAAGAAAAGAACTGCTTGAAACAGAATGAAGAGATATGTGTCACAATGACCACAATTACGTTTAGATATGTGTAATTTGGAGTCAGTTTGTTGGAGTGGTTAAGACACCAGGCCAGAAATGGGGAGACCATGAGTTCTAGTGCTCCCTTAAGTACAAAGCCAGCTAGATGAGCTTGGCCCAGCCATTCTCAATCCTAGGAAGGAGGAAAGGGCAAAACGCTTCTGAAAAATCTTTTCAAGAAAACTGCTGAATCAGACACCATTGAACAGAAGATAAAATGTGTACTTTAAAGTGAAGTGTGGCAAAAAATTGATTAAATGATAGCACAGTATGAAAAAAAAAATACATAAGGGAATGATCACTGCAAAAAATGAGAATGAAAGACCCATGTATAAAGAGAAAAAGATAAGATTCCAAAAATATAGTCAAGTGTGAAGAACAGTTTAGACTAAAAAGGCAGAGAAAATGCAAAGTGACTTTGTTGGAAATAATAAATTTGGGCAGGGGTAAAAAGGGCTAATGAATGGCATGAAAAATAAAGTGATGAAATTACTTGAGAAGAAATTGGAGTGCTGGATAATTGGGAATGATAGTGCTATGTTAGAATAACACCAAAACTGATGCTTTCAATACTAATGCCTAATGCTCTAAGAATGTTGAAAAATATTAACACTGGAGAAATATGATTTATGGAGTGGCTTTGCCGCTTGGTTCATGTCTGTGTGAAGACCTCATCTGTGTCTGACATTTGGAAGAATGCTCTTACCATTCTCCTGTATAAACAGAAAGGCAGTCATGATAGTGGCTCTGGGCTACGTGATGCCCCCCAGGTAGTGGTGGGATTCAAATATGTGAACAACCGGTTCTCTGTGTGGATGCCACATCCAGAAGTCCGTTCTGGGCCTGGGCAACAAAAAATTGGCTACTGGTTTTGCCGAAATGGTGCGAACCGGCTGAATCCCCCCACTGCCCCCAGACCACAACACTGACTGAGGGTGCTACCTCCTGCTGATGAAAAGATTTCTTAAAACTGGACCTGGAGAGCAACTGTGAGTATGCAGCTTAATGGCAGAAGGGAGTTTGGAGGCAGATATTTTTAATGCTTCGCAGGCTGTTGAAAAATTATGGCAAGTTTGTGGATTTGGAGAAAGCACAAGATAAAGATATGAGTTGCGGAATATTTTATATGAAGATAGACTTGAGGTTTGGTTATCAAATGTGGTAAGAGTGGTATATGACGGAAGTAAATCATGCCTGAGAATGGAATGTTTAAAGAATAGATCAGCGGTGAGCAATGAGCAATGAGTTATTTGATGTCTCTTACATTTTTAATGTATTTAGGTGTAAGAGATGCTTATGGTGATATTGGAGATATGTTGGTTGGGGACATGAATGTACATGTACTATTGAATACAAATAATATGTTTAAGAATGATTTGAATATCTATCTATCTATCTATCTATCTATCTATCTATCTATCTATCTATCTATCTATCCATTCATCCATCCATCCTACCTATCTATATCTCAACATGAATCTACTGAAGACTAAAGTACTTGTATTAACAGGAAAATGGATAGCAAGTTACTCATATATAAAAAAAACAAAAGCACATATATGAGAAAATGTCTTTAAATGCTTCTTGGTCCAGGAGAATAAAAAACGTCAGTTATAGCAGCTTATCAAACTGCAGAATGATGCCAGTAGCATAGCCAATAGTTTCTTCCAGCCTCTTGGAATAGTTGTGTTTTTTTTGAAAGTGGAAGCTTCCTCCTCTAACTTTTCTACTTTTGTGAATTGAGAAGATGGCAATCACTTAACCTCCAAGAAGTCCAGTAGAATAGGAATATATGCCTAGAGTAGCGTTTCTCAACCTCAGTAACTTTTAAGATATGTGGACTTCAACTCCCAGCCAGAATTGAAGTCCAAACATCTTAAAGTTGCTGTGGTTGAAAAATACTAGCCTATAATAACTGTGCTTTATTTTGTTACCATTCAAAATAGAATTTAGAAACAGAAAAGACATTTGATTTTATAAGTTATGATCTATTGCTTCTAATTTTCTTCACTGTGAGATATGTATGTGATATATATATTTATGTATATACATATATTCATTTATGTGTACTATAAATAAATAATTATATAATTTGTAGTGCTCATAAAACCTAATAATCTTTCAAAGAAGACTTTTGTTTCATTGCTTTTTATGATCTAAAATAAATGACATCAAAACAAAATGAAAAAGGATATACAATGTTTGAAAGCTGATTTAATAAAAGTTTGTTTTTGTAATGAGCTTGAAAAGGACGTTAAGACTAATACTGAACTGTGTGGCCTAGGGGCACATCAGATAAGCCACTGAGCTCAGCTTAAATTCTCCTTGAGTTAGGAAATATTGAAAGTCCTACCCTTACTGCACATAGAATTGCTATTCCTTCCCTCCTCCCCGCCCAGGTTATCACATCCTAAACAGCTTCATCTCAT
>JAKJMR010017955.1:0-11705 GCA_024449315.1 Daboia siamensis
GCTATGAGGCCCAAGGAGAAACCTGAACCAAGGATATATCCATACTACGGTGGGAAGGTAACAGCGTTCCGTGCACCTTTGGCATCCAGTCATGCCAGCCACATGACCACGGAGACGTCCTCAGACAAGCACTGGCTCTTCGGCTTTGAAACGGAGATGAGCAGCGGCCCCTAGAGTCAGAAACAACTAGCACACATGTGTTTTACCTTTACCTTTACCTTTACCTTTACCTTTACAAGATCAAATATTTTGAGTCAATTCAAGCTATACGAGAAGAAATAAAGTCCCCAGAGAGGTACATATTAGATTTGTCAAAAGATCTGTAAGGGATGAGATTTTGAGAAGAGTGAGAGATCCTCCTTTGCGATACAAAGAAAAAGAGATTGTAGTCCTGAAACTCTTTATTTTACAATGTAATCAACAAGATATGAAGGAGGATTGTGTGCCCTAGTGGAATGTCTTGGAGTTCCAGTCACTTTGTGGTCTACCAGCTTACCCAGTGGGCTGGGTAGACCTGTGTCCCTTGGTGCTCCTGAGTCAAGGGGATTAGATGCTCTCTGGCTGACCTCTCCAGGTTGGCCCACCCCAGAGTCAGACTGATCAGCAGAGTTGCTGAAGTCCAGTTGGCTTGCTTCTTTGGGGGATCCATGTTGCATTCCTGGACTCCCCACTTTTCCCTCTGGTTCCTCCTCAGTTATGAAGGAAAAGTCCTGAGAGTCCATGTGAGGACTGGCTTGGCCACAAGTTTGAGGACCTTGGGAGGGACTTAAGATGCAGTCCTCACTTAGTGGCCATTCTGGAAACTGTTTTCTGAGTTGATCAATGTGGTGTCTGACAACTCACCTCCCTCCAACCCCACTTCATAAGACAGGGGCCTAAATACTTTGGTAATTTGACCAGGAACCCACAGATTCCCATGACCATAGAAACCCAATTGCCCATTTGCAGCCCCCTAGGGGGTTTTGGTCGAGAGGCTTCTGCTGCCACTCTATCTGCATGCAACCTGTCCAGTTTAGTGATCAAACGCCTCCCCCAACGTAGTTCTGCAGGACCTTTGCCTGTAGCAGTGCAGGGTGTAGAATGCTGGCAGAATAGAAAATCTGCCAATCTGTGATGCCAGTCACCTGTTACAATGCACTTGAGTAATTCCTTTGTTGTCCTCACCATGCGTTCAGCTTGACCATTAGAAGATGGTTGAAAAGGCACAGATGTTGCATGTCTGATGAGATTAGCTCTAAGGAAGGCCTGAAATTCAGCAGCAGTGAATTGGGCCCCATTGTCTGAAACTAAGACATCTGGCAGCCCATGTATGGCAAATAGTTTTTTCAGCACCTAGATGGTCCTAGCAGTAGTCATGTTAGGAACTGGAATTACTTCTAGCCATTTGGAGTAGCTATCCACTACTATAAGGAAGAGCTGTCCCTGAAAGGGCCCAGCATAGTCTATGTGAATCCTAGACCAGGGAGTGTGCGTTTCCTCCCACCTGTGAACTGAAGCCTGTGGAATTTCAGGCCTCAATTGCTGGCATGTATAACAACCATGGACTTGTGCCTCAATGTCCTTATCAAGGCCAGACCACCAAAGGTAGCTTCCAGCTAAAGCTTTCATTCTGACAATGCCTGGATGGCCTTCATGTAATGACTGTAAAACCCTGTCTCTTAGGGAGGAGGGAATTATGACTCTGTTTCCCCATAAAATGCACCCCTTGTGGGCAGATAACTCATGCCTTCTGACAAAATAGTTCTGAAATTCAGAACCTGGGCTTTTATCCAAACAGCCCGTGTATACCCACGACAATACTCTACTAAGTGTTTTATCTGTGGCAGTTTCAGCAGAAATGTCCCCCGCATGGAGGGGGAATTCAGGTAGGTCCTGTATGGACAGAATTCTAGTAGCTGGAGCCAGATCTGGTTCCATTAGTGGCAGTGGTAGTCTGCTGAGGCCATCAGCATGGCCCATTTCTTTACCCGGTTTGTGAATCAATTTAAAAGTGTATGCAGATAGAAAAATAGACCACCTCAGCATTCTTGGTGACAGTATGTGGGGGGTTTGTTTGTCTGTTGTGAAAAGTCCCAACAGAGGTTTGTGGTCTGTAAAGACTGTGAAGTCCCTGCCATATAAATAGTAATGGAATTTTTTATTCCAGCAACAATGGCTAGGGCCTCTTTGTCAATCTGAGCATACAGTAGTTGCGCTCGGCAGAGGACAATGTCCTTGAGTAAAATGCTATAGGAACCTGTGTTCCATTCCTTTCTATGTGACTTAAAACTGCCCCCACCCGATAGGGAGATGCATCACATGCAAGACATACTGGTTTAGACTCTTTGTAGTGAGTTACAGTGGACTTTTCTGACAAAAGTGCTTTTAAGCCCTGGAAACATTTTTCATGTTATTTAGTCCATTTCCATGGAGCTTTCTTATCTAGAAGCCTGTGGAGGGACTCTTCTAGTGTGGCCTTATGAGGTAGAAATATGTGATAGAAGTTTAGGAGGCCCAAGAATGCTTGTAGCTCTCCTTTGGACCTGGGACTAAGAGCCATTTTAATAACCTTCACTTTAGAATCAGCAGGGTGAATGCTGTTAGCATCAACTTGGAAACCCAGGAATTCTGTTGAAGGAACCCCAATACTACACTTGCTCTTTTTTAATTTGAGGCCTACTTCGTGAAACCTCTGGAAAACAGCTCTGAGCCTACTGGCTAGCACTTCTGGGGATTCCCCGGCAATAAGAACATCATCAAAATAAGGGCAGATGCCCTGAATACCCTTACGTGTACACTCCATGATCCCCTGGAAAATGCCAGGTGCAACATTGACTCCAAACGGTAAGCATTTAAGTTTAAAAGCCCCCCCTGTGAGTCATGATCGTCTGAGCCGCTGCTGTGACCTCATCAACCGGCAATTGCTGATAGGCCTGTGCTAAATCAAGTTTAGCAAAGATAGTACCCCCTTGCAAGGAGGCTAAAATGTGGTTGACCACAGGTACTGGGTAAGCGTGTTGCTTGAGGGCTTTATTTAGACTGCATTTATAGTCAGCGCAAATGCGAATTTCCTCATTGGCTTTAAGTGGAGTGACTATAGGAGTTTCCCACTCCCCACCATCAACAGGCTGTAAAACACCCTGTTCTACAAGCTTATCAATTTCTGAATCAATTTTATGTTTTAAGACAAAGGGGACCCTATAAGGCTTAACCCTGATTGGGACTACGTTGGGATATAGCTTAAATGAGATAGGTGGGCCTGTGTATGTTCCTAGGGCTGAATCAAAAACATCTGCATAGTCCTCACATACTGACACGGGGTCTACAGTTTGTGTCCGGTTGATACCAGTAATCTGATACCAATGAGACTCGTTTTCTGGCCCCCTACTACTATGACATCCAGGTGCCCATAAAACCCCTTAAATTTTACCATCAAAGTGGTTTCTCCCTTAACTTTAACTTGAGCATTTTGAAAGTCAGTTAGGATTATGTCTGAGGGCCTTAGTTTGGCCCAATTGTTACTGCACCTACACACGAAGTTAAAAGTGTTTTGAGAAATAATTGAGACTGCAGAGTCAGAGTCCAATTCCATCTTATATGGAACTCCTTGTAGCTCTACCAAGAGTCTGAGTTTAGGTTTGAGGGGGCGTCGAGCCCCGGTGCGGCACACGCTTCTACAGCTTCTGAAAAACCCCACACTAACCGGACCCTGGGCTCCAGTACCTCTCCTAGTAGGTTCTTCTGACTGGGGTTTGGGTGGCCAGTCTCTCTGGCAGGTTCTGCAAACTGCTGCGATGTGGCCTGATCTTCCACAAGCTCTGCATGTGGCTGATCAGAATTTGCAATCGGCGCGAAAATTTGCTGCCACACCCTTTACATCTAGGAAAGAGAACTGCCTTGTAAGTGTTCTCTTGGTGCTGGCTGTTGCGGTGTTGCGTGTTGGGTTGCTTTTGGAGTCTGTTGATTTCAGGCTCTTCTTCCTCGGAAGATTCTTTGATGCATTTGGTGTCCTTGTTGTGGACTGTTTCTTCATGCTTTGTCATTTTGGTGGGCTGTACTGTTTGAACTGCACTCCCAGCAGCTTCATCGGCCATTAGTTTGTCTTGTGCTTCTGAAAACATTAAGTTCGGTCTGGCAAAGAGTCTCTTTTGAAGCGTTTGGTTCCATAGGCCGCAGACAAGTCAGTCTTGTAGTCTCTCTTCTATGTTTGAGAATTTGCATAGGCGAGCAGCCTGCCTCAGGCCCGCAATGAATTCTGAAGCTCTTTCACCGGGTTGCTGCACTCTGTGGTTGAACTTGAACCTCCAAGCCATTTCAGACATCTTGGGCTGGAAATGTTCAGTTAGCTTCTTTCTGAGGTCTGCGTAGGAGACCGATTCTATCAGCATCGGAGCGAAGAGGTTCTCGGCCAAATTCAAAGGTTGCTGGGCCACACAGGCAGAGTAGCGGCCTTCAGTCCTTCTTCCGAATCTGATTTTCCAGGAGGTACTTTTCTACCTGGGACACATAGGATGGCCATTCCTCTGGGTGCTTCACATTGAATTCTCAAAGTCTTCCGATCTTCGGCATTCTGTCTTTGCTGGTTCCTGCGTTTTCTTCCGAATCCTGCTTCCTAGGCTCAGGGAATAAGTCCACTGAGCGTGAGTTCGCTAGCGTAGCTTGCTAGCTGACCTTGAGAGGGGGGGGAAATGCCTTTTCCCTCCAGCATGCGCTGTCTTCCCCTTGTAGACTACAGCTCTTTTTCAGGGAAACAGGATCCCACCTTCATCGCCAGTATTGTGTAGTGGGTTCTTTGGCGCAGGAATGAAGACGAGGTAAATGAGTACAGGAAAACTCATAGTTTATTTCTTGCAGAATCTGTACTGAGGAAATGGCTGCAACTAGCCACAATATATAGTGTAGCCCCTAGGTGGCAGCCAATAGGTTTGAAGCAACCATTGCCACCTAGGGATAGCCAGTACTAGCACTGGAGACTTGTAGTCTGGGTTGCTGGAGAGCCGTTAGCTGCTCCAGCAACCCACATGGTATTACTAATGAGCCCAGTACATAACAGCAATATTTAAGAAACTGCTTATTGAAGGTGAAAAAGAAAAGTGCAAAAGCTAACAATGTCAGTATTTGCCAATGATGGCAAGATTAAGGCAGCGCAAATCAGTGAACCTGGCAGCTGTAATAAAATAAAGAGACATCTGCTTCTGGGAGAAGACTATGAGAGATCAAGAAAATATGTGCAGAGACACACTGACAAAAAATGTATTGTTAAGGCTATGGATATTCCAGTTGTAATATATCTGTAGACTGGACCATCAGAAAGGCTGAATGAAGAGCAATTAACACCTTTGTAGTGTGCTGCAAACCTCACAAAGAACAAATAATTCTATATTGAAATAAGATCAACCTGCTCACTAATAATGAACCTAAAGTTTAATTACACATAATTATGAAATATAATTCAAAAGAAGAATCATTGGAAAAGGCTGCAATACTTGGAAAATCAGGCAATTGAAAAAGTTACATTATATCATTGATTATATAAACTTAGAAGAACTCAAAGAAGTGACTATAAACAATAATAAAATATTATCCATTAGTTCACAAAGAATGAAAAGTAACTGAACAATACAAAAATATACATGTTGTTGTCTAAGACAGCAGCCCCCAGCCTTTTTGGCACCAGGGACCAGTTCCGTGGAGAGAGATATTTCCCCAGACTGGAAGGGTGTTGTTTCATGGGCTGCCTACATCCAGCAGATGGGGCTTTGCTTGTTTGCACAGCCTGGTTTCTGGCATGCCATGGACCAATGCCGGTCCATGGGCTGGGGGTTGGGGATCCCTGGTCTAAGAATAAAATGCATACTAGAATTCCTGAATAGTTTATTGGAAACCAGGGAGTTTAAAGAAAATTAAACATTGAGATGGTGAAAATGTCGTGGAACAATTAACAATCCAACCAGAGGAGGATGGACCGTGGTTCATCTGCATGGTCAATATCAAAGAAAAGAAATCCATATTCTATAGTAAAACTTTAATGAGAAAACAAAAGACCTAAACTGACTACATTCTCTCATCAGGCAGAAGAACAAAGTAAGGTAGTAACTGTGAAAAACTTTTTTTAAGGCATGCACACAAAATTGTTTAAAACCAAAACATAGCTGGACATAGCTGGAGTCACTATGGTTACATGATAAGATAATAACACAGGTGCAGAGCAGAAAGAGATGTACAATTAGAAATGAGCGAAGCTTGACTTCCGGGTGGCAAGGCGCCGCCGCCGACAGCTGATTTTAGCTTGTCAGCTTCGCGGCTTTGTAGAACCGCCGAAAACAGCGCCGATCAGCTGTTTCGGCGGTTCGGAAGCCCCCTCCTCGGGAGAAGAGGAGGGGGTGAGTATCCAAGTAGGGGAGGGGCTCTCTGGGGCCGCCAGGACTTAAAGTTCTGGCGGCTGGAAGATTGAGCCCCCCCCGAAGCTTGGATTTCTCCGGGCTGCGCAGCGTGTCTGCTCCGTTTTTCCGGGAGCAGAACAAGGCGAACGCAACCATCCCTGCCTACAAGAATGGACTTTGGAAGATTATGAATGCAGGCAGAGCGATGCAAGAGATTAAGGAGTAAGTGAACTTTTGAACTTTGGCTCAATCCACATAGAAGAACTACAAAGTGAAAGTGCGTAGTTGCAAAAGAGGGAAAAGATGGCGGCTAAATCTTCTTCTAAACTTTCTAAAGCTACGGGGGCTTCCCCTCTGCCGCAATCCTCAGCGCAAGTGTTAGCACCTCCTGTACCTTTACCTTCGCCTGTCTTAACAGTAAAAGTTTTGGAAGATGCTTTGGAAAAACACTCACAGCATTTGGCTGTGATGATAGATGAGAAGATGGATGAGAAGCTGACAGAAAAGTTTTCAGTAATAAGGGAGGAAATCTTGCATGTATTTCAAGGCATGGCGACATGTATTGAGCGCCTTGACGAAAGAGTGGAGGATCTTACTCAAAACAATATTAAATTGGATGCAAAGATATTAGAGACTGAAAATGTGGTGGATAAAATTGATTATGACCTGACATTGGTACAATATCATGAAATGGAGTTTGCTGTGAGGATAAGGGGCCTTAAGGAGAATTTAAAGGAAGATTTGAAAAAATTGGTTTCTGTTGCTCTCGAAGACGTGCTGGGAAGGCCAGCTGAAGAAATTGCAGAAGATATAGACAAAATTTTCCGTGTTAACTCCTGGATTGCGAGACAAAGAAAATTACCAAGAGATGTGGTTGTTTATTTTACAAAGAGAGCAATCAGGAATGAAGTTATTCAAGTTTCTTATAATACAAAGCTTGTGATTGCAGACCAAGAAGTTTTGGTCTTGAAAGAGATTCCTCCAAAAATTCTAAGGAAACGAAAGGAATTTGCATTTCTGGCACAGGAGCTTAAGCGACGTGATGTCAGGTTTAGATGGGAGGTTCCAGTGGGTATGGTGGTAATGTTTGAAGATACCAGATACCGTCTTGCTACAGTCCTGCAGGCACGTGATTTCTATAGCAATGTTTTAAAAGCAATCCCCATACCACTTCTGGAACCAACAAAGGAGGGAAAGTCATATGATGCTGAAGGAACACAAATAGAAGAGACTGCAGCAGGAGTGATTCAAATTTCAACATTAGAGGAAGCAAAGGACCAGAGGGTAACTCGAGCTGCTTCGAGGCAAGCCAGACGTGAGCAAGACCTAGACCAGCAGATTGTTGTGGAACTTCCAAAATGTACCTATAGCCAAGCTGTGGGAGGAGCGCGACCTAAAAATGTAAAAGGGATTTTGGATGACGCGCTTCAAAAGCTTCGGGTTGCCAGAAATGGTGACTAAGTTTTTAACTTGGAACGTTAATGGATTAAACTCACCACAAAAGAGAAAGAAAATTTTTCAATATTTAAAGCAATTTAAGACTGACGTTATTTGTTTACAAGAAACACATATTAGAGTTATGGACCAAAAGTATTTATCCAATTTAAGATTAGGTACACAATTTATTGCGTCTGCAGTTAACAAGAAAAATGGAGTGGTTATTTATGTCAAGAATACAATTACGGCAGAATTAATTGAAGCTGATCAACAAGGAAGATATGTTATTGTGGACTTGTTATTAGAAGGTAAAAGAACTCTTCTGGTCGGATTATATGCACCTAATCAACAGCAAGCTGATTTTTATAGTTTATTACACAGCAGGATTACCCAATTGGATTACAAATCTTTTATTTTTATGGGAGATTGGAATGGTGTTTTGGACGTACAAATGGATAAGAGTGGATCCTACAGAAGTACCCCAAGTCATGCTAAATTGCCTAAATCTTTTTTTGAGATGATGGACGATATGGAATTACGTGATGTTTGGAGGGAGAGAAACTTACAAGAAAGAGACTATACTTTTTTTTCAGATAGACACCAATCTTTTTCCAGGATTGATTTTATATTATTGTCTAATGATCTCTTTTTTAGAACTAAGAGGATAAAGATTTGTTCAAAGACTATGTCTGATCACAGTCCTGTTTGGCTGGAGATTGGAAACGACATTAGAGAACGACGTTCCTGGCGTTTAAATGAGAATTTGTTTAGAAATCAGAAAAATGTGGAAGAGTGTAAGAAACAGATGAAGGTTTTTTTTGAAATGAATATGCATAAGGGTACTTCTATGGAAATGGTATGGGATGCTAGTAAGGCATATATGAGAGGAGTGTTGATATATCTTAATAACAAATATAGACGCAATTTGGAATTTAGGAGGAAAGAATTAGAGACAGAGATTAAAGAAAAAGAAAAGGCTTTAATTTTGAACCCATCGGATGTGAAGATTAAAGAGACTATTAAGTTATTAAGAGGACAATTTGATAAGTTAATGGCTGATCAGGTGGCAACTAATCTACGGTTTGCAAGGCATAATACTTTTTGCAATGCCAATAAACCAGGCAGATGGTTAGCATATATGTTAAGGAAGAAGCAAAGGGTTTCTAATATAGACAAAATAGAACATAAGGGGAAGATTGTGTATCAACAGAATCTTATTAAGGAAACTTTTGTTGATTTTTTTTCTAAATTATATGCTAGCGACAAGATTAATGAAATGGACATTGATTTATATTTAAAAGACTTTGATATTCCGGTTCTCACGCAAGAGCAAAAAGAAGAAATGAATCAGTTGATAACTGAGGAAGAAATATATTTGGCAATTAAACAGTTAAAAGTAGGTAAAGCACCAGGCACCGATGGTTTGACTGCTGTGTATTATAAAAATCTACAGTTTGAGATGATAAAGCCATTAAAGGAACTGTTTCAGACAATTCAAAAGGGGGGAGGAGTACCCCCGTCTTGGAAAACTGCTTTTATTTCTTTAATTCCTAAAGAAGATCAGGATGTTACTCAAGCAAAAAATTATAGGCCAATTTCACTTTTGAATACGGACTACAAGATATTTGCTAAGGTGTTAGCTAGTAGACTTATGAGGGTATTGCAACAGGTGATTCATGGTGATCAAACTGGGTTTATAAGTGGTAGACAAATGAAAAATAATGTGAGACATATAGTTGACTTGTTGGAATTTTTGGAAAGGAATAACCAGATCCCTGCAGCACTGATTTTTTTGGATGCTGAAAAAGCTTTTGATCAATTGGATTGGAAATTTTTGTTGAAAGTATTAGATAAAATGAACTTTGGGGATGAATTTTTACAACCAATTAGGGCAATATACCAGAAGCAAACAGCTCGAATAATTGTTAATAATAGTTTGACTGAAATATGCAATATTGAAAAGGGTACGAGGCAGGGTTGCCCGTTATCACCTTTATTATTTGTTTTAACATTGGAGATATTATTGATTAAAATACGAAATTCGGAAATAGTTAAGGGAGTTCAAATAAGAGACCAGGACTATAAATTGAGGGCTTTTGCGGATGATCTGGTTATTACTTTGACACATCCAGAAAATTCTGTTATGGAATTGATGGAGTTAATATTTCAATATGGGAAAGTTTCTGGATTTAAGATTAACATACAAAAAACTAAAATTTTATCTAAAAATATGACAGTATCACAAAAGGCTTCTATAGAAAGCTTAACTGGATTTGAAATTGTTGAAAGAGTTAAATATTTGGGGGTATATTTAGCACCCTCAAATGTTAAACTATATAAAAATAATTATGAAAAGTTATGGAATAAAGTGCAAAAAGAATTGGATAGTTGGAAAAAATTACAACTATCATTACTGGGAAGAATTGCAGCAGTAAAAATGAATGTTCTGCCAAAATTTTTATTTTTGTTTCAAATGATACCCATTCTCAAAAAGGATTCAAATTTGGAGGAGTGGCAGAAGGGTATCAATAAATTTGTTTGGGCAGGGAAAAGGCCACGGGTCAAATTTAAAATTATGCAGGATACACGTGAAAGAGGTGGTCTAAGAATGCCCAATTTTAAATTATATTATGAAGCTGCTGCATTATCAGCTATAAGTGATTGGATTAATTTGACACAGGCGAGACTCTTAAATCTTGAAGGGCATGACTTGTTATTTGGTTGGCACGCATATTTACTATATGACAAAAAGGTAGATAATGTTTTTAAAATGCATATTTTGAGGAATGCTTTGTTGAGAGTTTGGAAAAAGCACAGACAAAAATTAAATTATAAGATACCGTTATGGGCAATACCCAAACACGCAATAGAGAATATAAATGTTGGATTTAAACATGATGTGATTACATATAAGGAAATTTTGACTTTGGAGAGGAATGTATGGTGTTTGAAGTCATACAATCTTTTACGAGAAAAAAAGATTGTACAAACTTGGTTTCAATATGGACAATTACAAGCCAGGTGGAAAGAAGATCAGAAGATTGGTTTTTTGAGGGATGATGAAAATCTGGTAAAACAAATTAGAAATCAGGGACCAGCGCATATCAAACGGATATATCTTGCATTGATAGAGATTGACTCAGAAACAGAAATTGTTAAGGACTGTATGATAAAATGGGCACAGAACATTCAGGAAGTCATTACAATGGACACTTGGGAAAAGATCTGGGTGAGAAATGTGAAATTTACGCAAGCTCAAAATTTAAGAGAGAACTTTTATAAAATGTTTTATAGATGGCATTTAGATCCTAGAAAGTTAGCAAGTATGTATCCAAACTATCAGCCTAAATGTTGGAGATGTGGTGGCGAAGACGCAACGTATTTTCATATATGGTGGACTTGCAAAAAGATTAAACCATTTTGGATTAAAATCTGGTGGAATATGCAGAAGATATTCAAGAAAAGAATAAAGTTTTGTCCGCAATTGTTCTTACTGGGTATTATTACTGATACTACTGTGTTGGACATTAATTTGATGTTGAACTTAATTACGGCAGCGAGACTTCTAATAGGGCAATATTGGAAGAAGCAAGAACTGCCGACTTTAGAGGAATGGACTTTAAAAGTTTCCAACCTGGCGGAGATGGCAAAGATTTCAGCATATTTGAAAGACCATTCTCAACAACGATACATTGTGGAGTGGAAGAAATGGATTGACTACATTCAGAATAAATATGGGACTAAAAAGTTTTATTTAGCATTTGAATAAGTATATTGCTTGTAGTCAATTTATAAGAGCTAAAGCGCGAGAGAATTAATAAGTTATTATTGTTAGCATATGGGCGTTTTTGATTGGTTATTTTAATTTTTATACCTTGTATCTAGCTCTGGGAAGTCCGGGGGGGG
>JAKJMR010017955.1:22469-32924 GCA_024449315.1 Daboia siamensis
TGTGTGTGTGTGTGTGTGTGTGTGTGTGTGTGTGTGTGTGTGTGTGTATTTAGGCCGTCTGTTTCAGTGCTCTTCTATTTATAAGGGATTTTCAGGTGTGGGTGTGTCAAGTGAAGGTCTTGCTTGTACTACCCCTGCCATGCTTGTGAGTTTGTCGAAGCCTGGCACTCCACTAACAATTCCATCAAAAGACACATTGATCTACAACCACCCTCAGAATCCAAATCAATTGCACAGCCAACCAGAGACAGCACCAACACCCAATCACCCCTGACCCACTGATAATTCATACCTTCCAATGGCCCTGACCTGAAGTAACCTCCCCATCACAAACCTTTCTGATGACTGATCACTAGATCCTCACTTGACACACCCATACTTGAAAATTCCTTATACTGTACATAGAAGACCACTGTCAGACATCTCCTAAATGCTGCTGAAGATGTAACCTCGCTTGATAACAAAATGTTCAGAAACCAACCCACAAGTTCAGTGAATGAACCTTCAACCTCATCCTACAGCCAAGCTACAAATATTTGCCTCTATGTATATGTATATGTATATGTATATATGTGCGTATACTATCAATTCTACCTAAATATGTAACATACAATGATTGACAGGATATTTATTTGAAGCAGAATCCATTCTATTTTATGACATTCACTCAAATTCAGCAAATTCACTCTAAAATAGTAGAACATTTTAGATGAATTGAAAATAGCAGCTTCACCATTTAAATGGTTTGTTTGTTTGCTTTGTTATACTATTGAAAACATTCAGTGCTATACGAAAGTCAATAAAATACATTTTAAATAAGGATCCACCACTTCTTTACCATAGCCATTTGTAGTTGAAAATACAAATATTGTAATATTTCTAGCTTCAAAAAACATAAAACATTTATTTTAGAGAAAGTTTCATCTATCAAGCAGTAAAAAATTAAATATGTATTTTCTGAAGATGAAAGAATAATTTATAGCTTTTGAATTCTGAATTATCTTTTGATTTCAAACACTGGTGGGAGTGAGTGGGTTGTATATTTCATTGAAATATGGTCTAAATCCCAGCTTTGAAGGAAGGATTTCCATGGCATCCAATGCAGGAAGAAAAGAATTAGTTTTTAAGAATCTTTAAATGAAGAGTTATTTAACTTTTCTCCAGGTTTAGGATTTTATATTTATATTCAGGACTAGGGATACCATCATGCCTAGTCCTCAAGTTACAGCTATTAGGGTAAGAGGTCAAGGACAACATGAAATAAATTGCCAAAAGTAACAATTAGCTATTGCTTCTCTCCCCAGTGCATTTGTTAAGCGAATGCTAATTGGAGTTCAGGGGTGGGGAGATCCTAGCAGGCCTAATGCAGGCATGCACCTTTGTCATGTCTCTCAAGGCCTCCCCTACACAGAGATACTGCATGTTTTGCTTCCTGCTCCTTGAATGCCTCACTTGCCAGCTGCCACACAGGTGACAGGCTTGCCAGCAAGAAACAATGGGGGAAAAATGCTAGGCACACCTGCCTTTCCTAATCCTGCCCCTGTCCTACTTTTTGCCAAGGTGCCCTGCTTTCCTGGGGCTCAAAAAGGACCAGTTCCCTCGGCTTTCAGATAGGCTGGCCATTGGGTTAGCTGCAAAATTCTCCTGCTTCTAGCTAGGCTTTGGGAAGGTGGCAGTTTAAGGATGAGTTTTCCAAAGCTTTTCCCTTGCTTAACCTCATCCCACCCCCAAAAAACCACCTTTCTTCAATAAATAAAAGAAAAAAAGCTGGGAGGTATGGACGTTGATCTTCCACTTGTCACAATTAGGGCAGTCTACAGTCTAGCTTTTAAGTCCTAGCTGAACTCTATAGGCACACAGATAGACAGCTAAGGCTTGCGAAGACCCAGTGTCCTCCATTTTATTGCACAAGTTTCTACAGTACAGTAGTTGGCTAACTTTTGGAGATGAAGTTTCAAGGGAAAAAGCTGAAAAAAGTTTTTCTTTCCTTTTTGCTTCTGTTCCTCTACTCTTTAGCTTAGAGCCAAGGGAAGGGAAAGTTTTTAAAAGGGATAGAGATTGAATAGCAGAGGTGGATTTTAGTTTAAACACCTAATTTTTTGGGGGGGGCCAGATTAACAGCTTTCTGGGGGGGGGGGGAAATAAGAAAGGGCAGCTCGTCCTGAAGCTTCCATCTTTTATGCAAGGGCTGCCTCCTGATGACCAGAAAGCTCTGAAAGGAGCAGCCATTTCCACAAGAAAATTTAGCGGCTTTAAAATGGCTGCTTCCAGGAGACATGGGGAACAGACCCAAGCTCTGCAGGTCCTACTAACCTGGAATGCAAGGAAGAGAGGCTGGGGCTTTGTAGCATCCTCATGGTTTGTTTTAAGGGTGATTGACCACATTGTTATGTATATAGGGGATGTTTCCACAATAATGAGCCACTGACACCACCAGGTCGGCGGGAAATCCGGATAAGGGGATTGGTCCCAAGTATACCTTGGCTAGGTATATAAGAGGGGCTAATAGCCCTTTGTGTTCAGTCAGTGCTAACATCAATAAAGAACTGATATGCTGAACCCTGTTGTCAGGAGCCATCCATGCGGTTTAGAACCCACTACACAATAGTGGTGATGAAGGTGGGATAGTGAAGTCACTGGGAAAGGTGGAAAGGCAAATATTTCCCAAGAACCTTCCTAACAAAGCAGTATCAATGGACCGGGCGCACCATGGCTAAGTTCGGACAGACCAGCGAATTCCATTTTAACATCGATGAACCTGATCAGTGGGAAGTGCACTTGGGGCAGATCGAAGGGTTTCTGCTGATCAATCGGATCACGGAAGACGGAAGACCTGCTGTGCCTCAGTGGTCAGGACGTGTATGATGTGGCTGTCAGATTGTGCTCACCGACGCCTGTCACATCCATCCTGTATGGAGAACTCAAGAATAAACTTGCTGAACATTTCATGCCATCAAGGGCCCCAATCTTTTGGCGGTTCCAATTTTCCCAGCGCTTCCAGCTCCTAGGCGAAACAACATCGCACTACGTTGAGGCTCTGAGACAGGCTGCCCGTTTGTGTAAGTTCCCTGATCTCAAAGATAGAATTCGAGACCAGGTGGTGTTCAGGCTTAGAGACCATCAGTGCCAACAAAAAATCCTCGCAAAACCGCCGATGAATCTGCGAGAAATCCTAGATGATGTAATGGCTCACAAGGCAGTCAATGGCACCGGCAAGCCCACACACGGTCCTGGCAGCAGCCCAGGAGGGACAATACATCATGAATGTGTTGCGATCAGTGGAAATAGAGAAACGGACAGAGAGGCAGAGATAGATATGGTACAGCAAAGGCCAGGGAAACAGCCAATGCGGTGTGACAACGACGGATGCCATCAGAAACACACATCAGCCAGCAAAAGCACCGCTTGCAGCTGCAGCTGCACAGAACCAAGAACAGCCAACTACTCCAACCAAAAATGTGCCAGCTGTGGAGGGAATCATCTGAGAGCGACGTGCAGATTCCGAACTGTGAAATGTCGCTCCTGTGGCAAGCCGGGGCACATTGCAGCCGTCTGCCGGAATCGCAACCGGGAGAGCCTGAACAAATTACAAGCCATGGCATCGGCACTCGAAGGTACTGTGTCCCTGCAGCACAAATCAACAAAATCTGGGGGGGAGCAGGCGGACCATGTCTCATACAGAGATCCACCAGTTGCTCAAGCCAAAAATTAAAATACAGGTCCATCTGCAAGGGGTACCTTGCACGATGGAGCTCGACTCCGGTTCTGCAGTCTCAATAATTTCATACGAGACATTTAAGGGAATTTGCGACCGGAGCAAGTGGAGGGTTCCTTTAAAGCCCACCACATTGCTGTTGTCTGATTTTCAGCACACCCCCCATTAAAATCAGGGGAAAGGCCACCGTGATTGTGGGGTTCAAGGAATTCCAGGGTTCTTTGGATGTCCTGGTGACCGATGGGCAGAGGACTAGTCTAGTGGGGCTGGACTGGTTCAATGCCCTGGGCATTTGGTTGGGGGGAGTACATAACATCCAGCCCAAAAGTCTTGAATCCATCTGCAAAATGTTTGCAGATGTATTTGATGACAAGCTGGGTAAATACACAGGGGCCCCCATTAAATTTAACCTAAACCCAAGGTTCCTACTGATTCATATCAAGCCCCGGAGAGTCCCATTCTCCCTCAAGCACAAGATTGAGAGCGAATTGGACAAGTTGGTGGAACAAGGGGTGTTAGAGCCCGTGGATGGGGGAGACTGGGAGACCCCTATAGTGACCCCATTTAAGGCTAATGGGGAAGTAAGAATATGTGCAGATTATAAGGCCACAGTAAACTGGGCCTTGAATCCCCATGCTTACCCAGTCCTGATGGTCCGGCATGTCCTGTCTGCAGTACAGGGTGGTGCCATCTTTGCCAAGCTCAATCTTGCACAGGTGTACCAGCAGCTCACAGTTACTAAGGAAACGGTCAGACAATTGTGACACATAGGGGAGCTTTTAGAGTTAACCGTTTGCAGTTTGGCATCTCGGTAGCTCCAGGAATTTTTCAAGAAGTGATAGAGAGGACTCTGAAGGGCATACCTGGTGTATGTCCTTATTTCAATGATGTTCTTATTGCTGGAGAGACTGAAGAGATCTTGGCTGACAGGCTGCAGGCTGTTTTAAGCAGGTTTCGCTCTGCTGGGCTCAAACTTTAAAAGAGTAAGTGCAGTATTGGAGTGGCATCCACTGAATTTTTAGGGTTCAGGATTGATGCCAAGGGAATTCACCCTACTGTCTCCAAGGTAAGAGCAATCAAATTGGCTCCAACCCCAACTGATAAGGCTGAATTGCAAGCTTTCCTGGGGTTACTTAATTTCTATCATGCGTTTTTGCCCCACAAAGCAGCAATTGCAGAGCCTTTACACAGACTATTAGATAAGAAAACTCCATGGAATTGGACCAAGGCCCACAAACAGAGTTTTAGAAACCTCAAACAACTATTGTCCAGTGACTCAACTATCACACATTTTATAGAAAATAAGCCCATCTGCATTGCGTGTGATGCATCCCCTTATAGTGTGGGCGCTGTATTAAGTCACATGGAGGAAAACGGGGAGCAAAGGCCTATTGCGTATTACTCCCAAACACTGTCAAGGGCAGAAAGGAATTATGCGTAAATTGACAAGGAAGCCCTGGCAATCATGGCAGGAGTCAAGAAATTCCATGACTACCTGTATGGCAGGGAGTTCACTATTTTTACAGATCACAAACCATTATTAGGGCTGTTCACAATTGATAAACAAACACCACAAATTCTATCCCCAGGAATGCTAAGGTCATCCATATTCCTATCTGCATACACTTGCAAACTGGTCCCCAAACCAGGGAGGGACATGGGCCACGCTGATGCATTAAGCAGATTACCGCTAATGATCACTGAACCTGACCCAGCACCTGCGGAGCAGATCCTAGCCATCCAAGATCTTCCAGATTGCCCCCTCCAGGTGAAGAACATTGCTCATGGCACCACATCAGACAAGGTATTGTGCAGGGTCCTAACATGGGTGGTGTCTAGGTGGCAGGATAAGAGTCCTGGTTCAGATTTCCAGGCATATTTCATGAGAAGGCATGAGTTGTCTTCTCATAAAGGATGCCTTTTGTGGGGTAGCAGAGTTATTATCCCGGAGAAGTTTCAAGACAGGGTTTTGCAGTCGCTACATGAGGGTCACCCTGACATAGTCAGGATGAAGGCATTAGCTAGGAGTTACTTATGGTGGCCTGGTCTCGACAAGGCCATAGAGGAACAGGTAGCGGGGTGCTACACATGTCAAAGATCAAGGCCAGAGCAGCTTCAGGCCCCTGTACACAAATGGGAAGTGACACAGACCCCGTGGTCCAGGGTGCGCGGCCTTTCCAGGGACAACTGTTTTTGGTGGTGGTTGACAGTCACTTTAAATGGCTGGAAGTAGTTCCAGTTCCTAGCATGACCACTGCAAAAACTGTTCAGGTGCTCCGGGGACTATTTGCCACTCATGGGATGCCTGATGTGTTGGTCTCTGACAATGGCCCACAATTCACATCTGCTGATTTCCAGGCATTCACCAGGGCCAACTCAATTAGGCACATCACATCCATGCCTTTCCACCCATCATCTAACGGTCTAGCAGAACGGATGGTGAGAATGACTAAGGACACATTGAGGCGCATCATCAGCGGAGACTGGCACCAAAGGTTGGCTCAATTCCTCCTGGCACAACACACCACATCATGCACAGCAACAGGCAAAAGTTCTGCAGAGTTATGTTGGGGTTGTCGCCTCATTACTAAGTTGGACAGACTACACCCTGACAGAGTGGCCGCACAATCAGAACAACCTCACCCCGACACCGCCAGAGAACTTCACATTGGAGAAAGAGTTTGTCAAAGGAGTAAATCAAAAAACTCCTTATCAGAGGTCGATGAACTATGGTTCATTTGACGCATGGTGCATTCAAGGTAAAAGAAAGAAAACCCGAAACATATTCTACTGCAGACATGTCAAACACAAGGCCCGGGGGCCAGATCCGGCCCGCGAAGTGGTTTCATGTGGCCCGCGAAGCCATCCTGGAAACAGTGAGGGAACGGCCCCCACTGCCTTGGCCCTGACCCAGAGACCCTCCTTCTGCCAGAGACCCTCAGATCTGTCCCACTCCTGCTCAGGCCCCCATAGGCACCCTTGATGTCATCAATGTAGAGCTGGCCATGCCCACCAAGTAGGCTATACGTACTCTAGCCATGCCCACCCAGTAGGCCACGCCCACCCTGGCCATACCCACATGGCCCCCTGAGGGCAACTGCAATGCTGATGCGGCCCTCAATGAAATTGAGTTTGATACCCCTGTTCTACTGTAAAAACTTTAATCAAAGAAAGACTCATAACTGATTACATGCTCTGTCTCACCAGACAGCACAGAGAGAGAGAAAAAAAAAGAAAAAAATTTGTTTGGACATGCGCACACAATAGTAGAACCAGACATGAAACCAAAACATGGTTGAACATGTGACACTCACCATGGTTACAAAGATAAGATAACAGCACATCTGCAGAGAGCAGACTGCAATGTGCTTGCTGACAAACACATAAAAACACAGTGACAACCCCTTCTTTGTCAGTAAAGCAGAACTTAGATAAGACACATTTTCTTACGCAGATACTCGTGCTGGGTTGCAGGAAGTGCCTTGTTAAGCATATCAGCAATCTGATCATGTGTAGGCATATACTGCAATTCCACAAAACCCTGTTTAACTACTTGTCTTATATTTTGATAACGGATGTCAATGTATCTAGACCTTGAACCTGTAAATTGTGTTTCAGATATATAAACCACAAATTCGTTATCTTCCATCACAGTGATCGGTCAAATTCGATGAATCCGGATATCTGCGACTAAAGCATCAAACCATGTTAGAGAATTACATGCGTCTGAAACACAAGCATATTCAGCTTCAGTAGATGAACAAGAAACAAAATTCTGTTTATGCACATGCATAAACAGGACATCCAGTTAAACAGGACATCCATTTAAAAATATCATATAATCTGAAGTACTCTTACGTGATTTCTTATCGCTCGCCCAATAGGAATCTGCATAACAACATAGCTCTACATAATCAGTATGTGTCGGTTCTAATAATAACTTCATGTGTTTAGTGTGTTTTAAGTATCTCAATAATTTTTTAACACATGTCCAATGAAACTGTTTTGCCTTGCCTACGTGTCGTGATAAGAGATTAACACTAAGTGCAATGTCGGGTCTAGTCCAACTACTAATATACAGCAGCGACCCAATTACTGAGCGATAAAGTATTTGATCTTCGAACTCAGGACTTGATTCATGTGCCAAGTTGTGAAAACCGGTTTGCATGGGTATACTCACTGTCTTAGCATCCTTCATGTTGCAGTGATGCAACAGTTGTTCAATTTCAAAGAAAGACTCATAACTGACTACATGCTCTGTCTCACCAGACAGCACAGAGAGAGAGAAAAGAAAAGAAAAAAATTGTTTGGACATGCACACACAATAGTAGAACCAGACATGAAATCAAAACATGGTTGAACATGTGACACTCACCATGGTTACAATGATAAGATAACAGCACATCTGCAGAGAGCAGACTGCAATGTGATTGCTGACAAACACATAAAAACGCAGTGACAGGTTTTGGGCCCGGAACTATGGGCCAGGCCATGCCTGGATTCAGGGGGTGGTGGTTGACAAAACGGGGCCTGTATCATACATTGTAGAGGTGGAGGAAGGCTGCCAAGTGAGAAGACACATAGACCAATTGAGGAAGTGGTCGCCTGAAAAACCTCAAGTTTTGAATTCAGATCAACCGGCCGCTTCGGAGTTTGGGGAAGGGGGTAATCAATCTGACACCAGACAGTTACTCAGTAACATTGGCTGGGCTGAGCAACATCAGGCCGGGGGGCCCAATGACATTGGGGTGGATAGGGATTGGAATCAGGACTCAGTTGATGACTCAGTTGATGACTCAAATGTGTACCCGGTCAACAAGAACATGGAGCAAACCCTGAAACGGTCAGCCAGAACTCATAGGCCACCGGCATACCTAAAGGACTTTGTAAGGTTTTGAGGGAGGGGTCAAATAACCGGATTCACACATTGGATGTTTCTCATTATTGTTTTATTTGTTATCATTCTTGTTTTAGTATGGGGGAAGGGGTGTTATGTATATAGGGGATGTTTCCACAGTAATGAGCCACTGTCACCACCAGGTGACATGGTACCCTGTCCAGATTGGCAGGGTAGTCCTCAGCTGGAAATCTGGATAAGGGGATTGGTCCCAGGTATACCTTGGCTAGGTATATAAGAGGGGCTAATAGCCCTTTGTGTTGAGTCGGTGCTAACATCAATAAAGAACTGATATGCTGAACCCTGTTGTCCGGAGCCATCCATGCGGTCCAGAACCCACTACACAATACACATGACCACTGCAGCTGTCATAATTTTGAAATAGAGTTGTATGAATTTGAGGTTGTCAGTCATAACTTTGCACCATTGTTAAGTAGCCTGTCGATTCTTGAGGATTATACGTAGATGGAATAAAGGGATTTCTTAAAGCAGTAGATTTGAGACACAGGTACATTTGAGTTACAGATAGTTCTCAACTTACAACCATAATTGTGACAAGAACTTCCATCACTAAGCAATATGGTAGTTAATTGAGTCACCCAATTTTACAACTTTTTGCCATGGTTGTAAAGGAAACCACTGCAGAGGTTAAGTGAATCACATAGTCATTAAGTGAATCCAACTTCTCATACCGTTGCTATCAGAAGCACCTTGGGAAAGTCACAAATGGTGATCTGTGACCCTGTGATGCTGCAAGTGTTTTAAATAATGCTGATTGTCAAGCACCCAAATTTTAATCATGTGACTGGGGAAAATGCAGTGGTTATAAATACAAGAACCAGTCATTAAGTCACTTTTTTCAGCACTGTCATAACTTTGAACAGTTGGTAAATGAACGTTTGTAAGTTAAGACTATCTGTATTAACAATATTAATAAAAGACACTAATATTTTAATTATTTCATTTGTTACATCTATAGCCAATCCCATAGTATAGTTCACTTTGTGCCATTTCTAGGACATAGCGTTTGTTGTTAGTTGCGAAGTTGTGTCCGACCCATCGTGACCCCATGGACAACATTCCTCCAGGCCTTCCTGTCCTCTACCATCTTCTGGAGTCCATTTAAGCTCATGCCTACTGCTTCAGTGACTCCATCCAGCCACCTCATTCTCTGTCGTCCCTTTATTCCCTTGCCCTCAATCTTTCCCAACATTAGGCTCTTCTCCAGTGAGTCCTTCCTTCTCATTAGGTGGCCAAGGTATTTGAGTTTCAACTTCAGGACTAGCCTTCTAAAGGGCAGTCAGGGTTGATCGGTTTGATTGCCTTGCAGTCCAAGGGACTCACAGGAGTCGTTTCCAGCACCATAGTTCAAAGGCCTCAATTCTTTGGCGCTCAGCCTTTCTTATGGTCCATCTTCCACAGCCATACATTGCAACTGGGAAGACCATAGCCTTGACTATACACACTTTTGTTGGCAAGGTGATGTCTCTGCTTTTTAGTGTGCTGTCTAGATTTGCCATGGCTTTCCTCCCCAGGAGCAAACGTCTTTTAATTTCTTGGGTGGAGTCCCCATCTGTGGTGATCTTGGAGCCCAGGAAAATAAATTCTGTCACTACCTCCATTTCTTCCCCATCTATTTGCCAGGAATTAAGAGGGCTGGATGCCATGATCTTGGTTTTCTTAATGTTAAGTTTCAAGCCAACTTTTGCACTCTCCTTCTTCACCCACAACAAGAGGCTCTTTAGTTTCTCTTCACTTTCTGCCATTAAAGTGGTATCATCTGCATATCTTAGGTTGTTGATATTTCTCCCAGCAATTTTAATTCCAACTTTTGATTCATCTA
>JAKJMR010017955.1:48449-106110 GCA_024449315.1 Daboia siamensis
TGGCGGAGGACTGGGAGACACAGGATTGAGCAAAGCAGAGCTCGGTTTCTCAGCTTGCCTCCATCCCTCAGAGATGGGAGGTGCGCCTTTGGAGGAGGAGGAGGAGGTGCCGTCAATCTGGTTGCTGCATCTCTTCCCTCCCTCGTGGGGAGGACATTGGCGGAGGCTCCTGAGCCCCGCAGCTCTTCCAATGGAGGAAAAGGAGAGTGGGATCGGGGTTGCTTGTGCCTGCTGAAGAGCACCATGGCTCCGCTTGCCTGGCAAGGTGGGGAAAATCTACCCAGCCTCCCCTCTGGCCCCGAGCAGCACCTCTCCCTCTTGCGCGCATTCCATCAGCCTCCATTTCCCTGGCAAGATGGGGGAAATTTGCCTAGCCTCCCATCTGGCCCTGGGCAGCACCTCTGCCTCACCCGTGCATTCAATCAGCCTCCACATCCCCCCCCCACACCCCATCTGACTTACCCATACACCTTCTTTCCAGCAGTCCTCTGTCTCTTCTGCTACCGCTACGTGCAGTCCGAAGAAGAAAAGATGTTTGTGGGCAGTCCCACAAACAAAAGAAGTTCAACCAATCAATTCGTGAGATTTTTTTTTTCGTGAGAAGTTTGAATTGATTGGTTGAACTTTTTGGGGGGAGGAGGGAACCGGGAGCCACAGGAGATGACTGAAAGAGCCGCATGTGGCTCCGGAGCCATGGGTTGCCGACCTGTGCAATAGAATAAAGTGGGGCTGTGCAATGCTTCAAATTTGAAGGCAAAAAATTTTGGGGGGAGAAGATAAGGGGGATGTGCATGTACTGCCTGTGAGTCTTTAAATGCTGGGACTCTTTCTCCAAATTGCAGTTGGGTGGGACAGCTGTTTAATTCTTTTTTTTTAAGTTGCATATTAGAATTGAATGTGAACTCCAGCGCTGGCTCTGAAAAAACTTTTTATCTTCAAAGCCCTGAATAACCTTAGAATGAAATAACATCACAATATCCTGTTGTTGTTGTCAAGAATGTATTTTATGTATTTTAAAATAAAATTAAATGTATTTTAAAATAAATCAGTATTTAATTAGTTACAGTAAAATTTACTGCATTAGTTGGTCCTTCTGAAGAGTCTTTTTGTTTTTGTTTTTTTACATCAGCCAGCTCTTAAATAAGAGCTCACTGCTAGCTAACCTTCCTTATGTAATCCCTATTCTAATGTTATGGTTAAAAATACTTGACACCCCAATATTATATGTATTTTATTAGTGTCCTTTAAATGTTCTTTAAATATTAAGAAATTTTAAATAATATGCTTTATTTCAATATCAAGTTTAGTAATAATAACAAATTTTAATGACATTTCTCTGCCAATGCAAATATTTTTATTATTGCATACTACTTAGAATAATATAGAAACAAATATACAGCTATTTAGGGACGCGGTGGCTCAGTGGATTAGGACGCTGAGCTTGTCGATCTGAAGGTCGACAGTTTGGCGGGTCGAATCCCGAGTGCCGCGTAACAGAGTGAGCGCCTGTTACTCGTCCCAGCTTCTGTCAACCTAGCAGTTCGAAAGCACGTAAAAATGCAAGTAGAAAAATTGGGACCACTACGGTGGGAAGGTAACAGCGTTCCATGCGCCTTTGGCGTCTAGTCATGCCAGCCACATGACCATGGAGATGTCCTCGGACAAGCGCTGGCTCTTCGGCTTTGAAACGGAGATGAGCACCTGCCCCTAGAGTCGGAAACGACTAGCACGCATGTGCGGGGGAACCTTTACCTTTACCTTTATACAGCTATTTAAGGAATAAAATCCCAAATAAATTTAACATGGTTAATGTTATTAAACAGTTTGTCAAGAGTCGAAAGATATCACAATATTTTCACCATGTGGCCCTCTATCTACAGAGACAATTCCTTTTCCCACTTCTCATCATTAACCTTAGTAGCTAAAGAAGCTGAGACTTAACATTCATCAACATCTGGAGAATCACAAGTTCTATAATGCTCTACTAAGTCTGTTTAGTCATTTTGCAATTTATTTTCATTTGTAAAATGAAATCTGGGGGTGAAGGGCATTGGTAACAAATTAAAGTCTCTTGACTTTTCTCCACTTAATATGCTGATACTCAAATTTTTAATTTATATCATTTGGTAATTTTGACTAGAAAATAGATTTCAATAGCTGATCTATGCCTGCCTTTCTGAAGTTGGTTCTTTCACCTTAGCAACTGTAGAATGAAAAAATAAAGAATTATAATGAATGACAATGTGGGACCAAAGTTTGTGTTTTTTATACATCTTGGGATTCTTGTTTCATTTTCTGCAGTTTGCTTTTTTGTAAAATTGAGAGCTATTTCCCTATTTCAGTCACATTCTGTTTTTTCCAAGCATTTTCACATATGTTGTTGCAATGGAATTATTGTTGCAATGGAATTAAAGGGTTGGTGTTGCCAAGAAATCTTTGGTTTCCTGGACCATGGACTGCATTTCCTATGTGAAGGACTCTTGGCAATGGATGGGCTGCACCTCACGAAAACAGGGAAAAATGTACTCGGAAAAAAACTAGCCCAAACTCATCAGGAGGGCTTTAAAATTTAAAATTGAGGGGGAAGGGTGACCAATCTTTAGAATCTCTAGAAGACAAAACCATACATAAATCCCAAGAAAACAAATCAAACAATGGGGTATGGAGTGATGAGAAAAAAGAAGAACTTAAATGACAATCAGGAGATGCAGGAAACAAACCTACAAACAGGCATAAAGGTCTTAAATGCTTATATACAAATGCTTGGAGAACAAACAGGGTGAATTAGAAGCAATAGTACAAAAAGGCAGATATGACATAGTTGGCATTACAGAAAGCTGGTGGGATGAAACCCATGACTGGAAAGTACTGATGGACGGATACAAATTATTCAAAAGAAACAGATCTACAAAAAGAGGAGGGGAAGTTGCACTCTATTTAAGAGAACACTACATATCTACAGAAATGTGATCAAAGATAAAATCCCTCCAGAATGTATATGGGTCAATATAAAAGGGAAAAAAAGTGACATTGCCATAAGTGTATATTACAGGCCACCCAACCAATCAGAAGAAATAGATGCTTTGCCAACCCGCTAACAAATGTATGTAGTAAGCATACAACCATAGTAATGGGAGACTTCAACTATCCAGATATGGGAGACAAACTCTGCAGCAAGTGGGAAATCAAACAGATTCTTAACCAACCTAGCTGACAACTTTGTCACCAAAAGGTAGAGGAGGGAACTAGAAGTAAAGCTATACTGGACCTAATTTTACTAATAGAGAAGAAGTGATAGAGGGAAGTTGCTGGAATCTTGGGTGAAAGTGATTACATCATACTGGAATTCAATGTAATGCAAACACAAGCAATAGAAAGTAATCCAACCAGTGTCTTAAACTTCAAAAGAGCTGATTTTAACAAAGTCAGAGAGAGCCTAGGAAAGATTCCATGAATGAAAATCCTATAGGAGAAAACAACTCAAGAAGTGTGAAAACTTTGAAAAATATGATCATAAAAGCCCAGTCCAGCACAATATCACTCAGAATGAAACACAAGAAATCCAAGAAGAAACCAGCATGGCTGCACAAAGATCTCTCTGACAAATTGAAAGACAAAAAAGAAAAGTACAAAACATGGAAAGAGAGACACATAACTAAGTCTGATTATCAGTAGACAGCCAGAACATGCAAAGATGAAGCCAGGAAAGCAAAGGCTCAGAATGAACAAAGACTTCCAACAGAAGTCAAGGATAATAATAAAAAAAATCTTTCAACATATTAATAACAGAAAAAAAGTCAATGAAATGTAGGCCTTGACTAAAAAGGGAAAATGGCAAGGAAGTAACAGGCAGTAGGGAGAAAGCAGAACTGCTTAACTCATTCTTTGCATCAGTCTTCATACAAAAAGAAACTATAGCCCACCATACCGAAACAACTACAAACAAGACAAACTAGAAATAAAAATTAAAATAAGAAAATGGTAAGAGAACACCTATCCAACCTTCACAAATATAAATCACTGGGATCCAACAGCTTACATCCCAGAGTTCTGAAGGAACTGGCAGATGTTATCTCAGAACCATTGCACCATATCTTTTGAAAATCCTGGAGCACCAGGGAAGTATCTGAGGATTGGAAAAGGGTTGATGTGGTTCCCATCTTCAAGAAAGGAAAAATAGCAGATGCAGGAAAAACTACACACCTATCAGTCTAATAACAATACCTCAGAAGACCCTGGAAAAGATAATCCAAAAACAGATCTGCGAACAACTAGAAGCAAACAAAGTTATAATTAGTAGTCAGCATGGGTTTGTTAAAAACAGATCATGCCAAACCAATCTTATTTCATTCTTTGATAAAATGACTAAATTAGTAGGCCAGCTAAATATTGTGGACATAGTATACTTAGATTTCAGTAAGGCATTTGACAAAGTAGACCACAGCCTGTTGCTTAGTAAGCTAGAAAAAGGTGGGAATAGACGACATCACTATCACATGGATATGTAGCTGGCTGATAAAGAGTAGTCCTCAATGGTACTACATCCACATGGAAAGAAGTAAGCAGTGGAGTACAACAAGGCTCCATCTTAGGCCCAGTACTCCTCAATATATTCATCAATAACTTAGATGAGGGAATAGATGGGGAACTCATCAAATTTGCAGATGATGCTAAACTGGCAGGAATAGCCAACACACCAGAAGACAAGCTCAAGATCCAAAAATATCTTGAGAAACTTGTATAATGGGCCCTATCCAACAAAATTACTTTTAATGTGGAGAAAAGCAAAGTTTTACATTTAGGCAGGAAAAAATCAAATGTATAACTACAGATTAGGCAAGACCTGGCTGAAAAACAGTAACTGTGAGAGGGACCTTGGAGTCTTAGTGGATGATCACTTGACTATGAGCCAGCAATGTGCAGCAGCAGCCAAAAAAGCTAATACAATCCTGGGCTTATAAACAGAAGCACAGAATCAAGATCATGTGAAGTATTAGTACCACTTTATAAAATCCTAGTAAGACCACGCCTGGAATACTGCAACCAATTTTGGTTACCATAGTACAAAAAAGATGTTGGGAGTTTGGAAAAAGTTCAGAGAAGAGCAACTAAAATGATCAAAGACCTGGAGACTAAAATATAAGAACAGCTACAGGACTTAGGCTTGGTTAGAAAAGAAGAAATAGGGGTGACATAATAACAGTATTCCAGTATTTGAGGGGCTGCCACAAAGAAGAGTGGGTCAAATTATTCCCCAAAGCACCAGAGGACAGGATAAGAAACAATGGTTTGAAACTGACCAAAGACAGAACCAACCTAGAATTAGGAAAAAACATCCTAACAGTGGAACAGCTTGCCTTCAGAAATTGTGGGCACTCCATCACTGGAGGTTTTTAAGAAGAGACTAGACAGTCTCTTGTCTGAAATAGTATAGGTTCTCCTGCTTGATCAGGGGGCTGGACTAGAAGACCTCCAAGGTCCCTTCCAGCTTTATTCTATACATTCATAAAATATTGATATCATTTAACTAGAACATGAAGCAGTGGGCAGGTTATCTGCTGGACTGAATTTTGATTATAGTCTATTGATAGAGAAAGGTAGTATGGGTAATTGGAGAAAATAATGTATCAGTTGCTTTTGGAATTGGGGAATGAGAAAAGATAGGAAGAAGAGGAGAGGCTTTTTTCTGCTTTTTTAGAAGGATTAAGCAAGTTGAACAGCAAAAAATCAGTGAAAAAAAGGCAAAGATGTGGTGGATCGAGGGAACATTAACAGGGAAAGGTTTATGTGTGTCAAGCAAATGAAATATTTCTGCCTTCATTTAGCTTGACTAAATGTCAGACAACACTAGTTTACTAATAGATGGGAGGGGTTGGAAGGAGGATTCCAGCTTCCTTCTTTTATCTTCTGTGCATTTTATCCTCTTGATTTTTAGAGTTCAGAGTTTACTTATTGACAACTGTGATTCTGAAAAAGTAAGACAATCTGGCCTTGATCTTTTTTGAAATGTTGCAACAGAGTGGCAATGCAATGTTTTTGTCAACTGCAACGAACCTTGCTGAAGCCATCTTGCTCATTTTTAGTTACCACAGGAATAGTGGGGAGGAATGGGGAATTTTATGCTAGACTAAACATTTCTCTGTCCCATGGGAACCAAGGTCATTTCTATTCATTAGACTGGGGCTTGAGCCTATTGTTAGAAAGCCCACCAAACTGTTCTATTGGGAAACATAGTTGACTGCATAGTTTCTGGGATGGGAAGTTTAACTTTGTAATATTGTAACTTTTTAGAGGGAAGTTTAGTCTTGGTTTCATTTTTGTCTGTGCCGATACTTTGTAGTCAATAAACATGTTCTTGGAGGAAATCTCAAGCCTTGGAGTTCTGCTTTAATTGGTTTTATCTATCGGAACCATGACATTAAACCAAGAATTCTGGGATGAACTGGGGGAGTGGAAGTACCTGACTGCCCTCCATGGCCACTCTGTGGAAAGGCTGAGAGAGAAGTTTGACTGACTCGAAGTGGGAGAAGTTGAACTAATTGATCGTCATCTGATTTCTGGTGGACAAGACCGCAGAAGCTCTCCAACACTCCACCCTACCCAGCGAAGCCCAAGCCCAGTTGTGATGGCTTGTACTACTTCACTGCTACCTGGCCAGTCTTGGTGTTGAGTTCTATAAGGTGGCACAGACCTAAAAGAGTTCAGCATCCTGCAAGCCCAGGAGCACAGCTTGAGAGGGTTTCACAATGTGACTGCCCTATGACTCCAGCACCAGGGACCAGGCATACAACAAGCCGACTGGGGACCGCAGCCTGTAGATCCATTTCCCACCAAGCCCATATTTGATGGAGACCCTGAAAAGCTGTCTTTCTTCCTGAACCAGATGTGGGCTCACCTGAACTGCTATGCTCATGCTTACCCTGATGGGGCTGGAATGGCTGATGCTGTGGCAGCAAACCTAGAGGGTGGCAGCTGAGTGGGTGACCACCCTACATAATGTTTATGGGTGAACTTAGAGCCGGGTTTGAACATGAGTTCCAGGCCCTGCAAGCCGAGAAGGACATCCATGACGTGAAGCAAAGAGGAAGACCTGCTAAAGATTACATCCAAGAGTTTTGAAAAGTAGCTGGCAGGCTTAGACAGTGGCCAGAGTGCTTGCTAATCCACCACTTCAGAGCAGGACTAGTTCCAAGCATGCACCTACCAAGGAGTCTCCAATCAGCTCTGTGAATGGTACCACATAGCTATAACTTGGACATTGAGCTTGACTGCCACACGAGGCCAACTACTTTTGAGTTCAGACTGAGGTGGGTCCAGGAGAGATAACAAGTGGCATCCCCAAGCAACTGCTGCCACTGGTTCCTTTTGAGCACCAGCAGGGGCACCAATCAAGTGTTTCAGGTGTGGCCAACTAGGACACCAAGCTGCTAATTGTCCAGTCCCATTTCCCCAAGCCAAGAGTGCACCTGCTGCCTCTGCAAAACCAAAGAGAAAGCCTTATTCTGTGAGGGAAAAGACAAATTGGGCCAGCCAAGAGCAAGCTGTTAGAGCCATCATTCTCTGATTAGCTTGGCTCAATAAATGGCAACCCTTGATTTGGTGGGAGAATGGAGTGAGGACATTAAGGTTAGTGAAGAGACCCCTTCCTCCTAACACACCCGGTGAAGTGTGAGGAGCTGTCACTACTGAAGACCAAGGACAATCTCCTGAACTATTGAGACCTGCCATAGAACCCCTTTCAGGTACCCAACTTATACCAAGTGAGTAACGAGATTTAGCGGAAGCTTTTAGTGAAAAGGAATGTGACATCCTTACCTCCCACTGGGTTACTGTGTGTGTGATTGAAATCCTACCGGGAGCCAAACTCCCTAAGCCAAAAAATGTATTCAATGACACCCAGAAAGTTAAAAGAACTGAGGGAGTACATTGACAAGAATTTAGCCAGAGGTTTCATCCAACCCGCAAAGTCACGCATGGCTGCCTCCGTTATGTGTAAGGAGAAAAAAGTGGATTGCTGGGATTGTGTGTTGATTTTAAAGGGTTAAATCTGGTCAGTGTAAAAAATATGTATCTGCTCCCTTGATGAAGAACATGTTGGCCCATCCAGCGAAAGGGAAGTTTTTCACAAAATTGGACTTAAGAGAGGCTTATTACTGGGTGTGAATTAAAGGAGATGAATGGAAAACAGCTTTCAACAGCCCTTTGGGAAGCTTTCAGTTCAAGTTTTGCCTTTTGGCCTGCAAGGGCCCCCTGCTGTGTTCATGCAATTAATCAATCAAGTGCTGCATGATCACCTGTATAAAGGGGTCCTAGTCTATCTTGACAACATCAATATTTACACTGAAACCATGTTGGAGCATGTGAGATTAGTGTGCAAGGTGCTCAATAAATTACTGAAAGCAAAACTTTATGCTAAACTCTCTAAATGTGAATTCCATAAAACACGCCTCAACTACCTTGGGTACAGGATTTCCAGTGAAGGGATAGAGATGGACCCAGCCAAAGTCAAAGCAGTGCTTGAATGGCAGCCCCCATGAACCCACAAGCAACTTCACAGCTTTTTAGGGTTGGCAAACTTTTATTGGTAATTCACTACTTCTTTTGCTAAGACAGCTTTACCGATTACTGAACTGCTGAAAACCAGAAAAGGGGAAGCCTCAACCCTGTCAGCCCCTGCCATGGTCTATGGAATGCCAAGCGGCATTCAAAAGCCTAAAAAGACTATTTGCTGCTGAACCTGTTCTGAAACAACCTGATCCTGATGAGCAGTTCATAATTCAGGCTGATACAAGTGATGTCACAATGGGAGCAGTCCTTTCTGCAAAGAAATCAAAGAGGAGACCTACAACCCTGTGCCTACTCCTCCAGGAAATTGACACAGAAAGGCAATGGGCTGTACGGGAAAAGAAGGCTTTCATGGTGAGGTGGGTCCTACTAACGTTGTGCCATTTCCTTGAGGAAAGTAAAGTGTCTTTTGAAGTATGGACTGATCGTAAAAACCTAGAGGCACTAAGAAACCCTCAAAAGTTGTCTCTCAAACAGGTCCATTGGGCACAGTACTTTAATCATTTCAATTTCATTTTGAAGTACTTCCCTGGGGAAAAAAAATTTCTTGGCTGATGCCTTGTCTAGGATGCCTCAGTACAAAGGCTGCCGGGAGGACATTGTAAATTCTATTATTCTGCTGCCACAATCTGTGTCACAAGTAACTACTAGAGGCCAGGCACATACTCAGTGTGCCAAGCCAGATAGCCCTTTGAGGAAAAAACTTAGGGAAGAGTGACATTTGGTTCCAGGTGAATAAGACCCTACTGACCCAGTGGAGTGGTCTAGCCTGTAAAGGCTTTAAATTGTACCTTACTTAGACCCTCAGAATCCAGGTGCTTCAATGCAGTCATGACACCAAGCTAGCCGGTCGCTTTGGATTTCTAAAGACATTGCATTTGGTCCAGAGGCAATTTTGGTATCCAGGAATGAAAAAGGACATTGAAAGATATGTGAAAAGCTGTGCCACCTGTGCCAAGAATCCAAGTTTTCTTTTCTCTGCAAATAGCTTTAGAGTCACAGTTAAGTAGATACTTGTAATCCAGAAAGTTCAAAAAAAAAATTTTTGTTCCCTAAAGTTTATAAGTCTCTCATTATCTGCAGCCCAGGTTGTTTTCTTATTTGTCACAGCTGTTCTATATTATTAGAGCTTTGAAGGTCACAAGCACAGATTAGTTTTTTCCAGATTTTGCCAAGTCCTGTATGAAAGTCATAGCTGTCATAGTCTTCATCCACCACTAGATGTCAGCACCAGTTTATTTTTCAAATTAAACAATTGCCTTTAAAATGAAGATCTTAACCATTCAGCAATTTCAAACTTATCCAAATTTAGGTTTTATAGTCATTTCATTTCATTTTGATATGTTTTGGTCCTCCATAAAAGGTTTACTTCGCTGCTTCCATTAGTAAAAAGGTGGGGCAATGATCCCCCTCCTTCACTTCCAGAGGTTTTTTTGCTTCTTGGCATTTTTTTCTTCTTCTTCAGGAAAGTTGATAAGTAGGATATAGAAAATCAATGTTCTTACCCAGATTCAAATGCGCTGTTTGCAATCAGCTTAAAGTAGTACTTTTGACTTTGGTTGCTTGTAGCTTGGGCTAGACTCTGAAGTTAGGCTAGCCTTTCTCCTGTTGGTTTCTGGAAGGCTTCTCCTGGATCGATCGGGTTGACCACCATCTCTCCGAGGTCCCCAGGACTTCTTTCCTACTTTGCTGCCTCTTCAGGGCGATTTCTGGCCCATTCAGGGTCCCCTAACAGGAAGAAAATCAGCCGAAGGGCACAGAGCCCTGAACTCCTTGACTGCTGTGCTACTGCATAAGAGCGGAAGTCTCAATTTATGTGTTAAAGCTTAGTTTGAAAAGGATTGTCTATATCCCAATGTTAGTCTGGAACCATAAAATTATGCAAAATTACAAAATTTTGCTTGTAGTTTGTAAAAGAAAAAAAAGAAAGTAATCACAATAGTGTAGCACTTTCATTGAATGTTAATATAGTTTTGCAAAAAATACTATTATTTATTTAATTAATTGTTCTTATTTAGTATTCATGTTTTCATCTACGTGAAGTCCATAGTATTACTTTTTCTTTTTTGACATGGCACAGTATATGTAGCATATAATAGGAGTTATAAAACAAAATCTGTTTTCCCTGGGATAAATCAAGGACCACTATTTCAGCATTTTTGTTATTTAAATATTTGTTTTTGTTTTTTTGAGAAACAAGCTAGTAAATCTTTTTCTTGTACTACTTAAGCACTGCACCTAAATATTTTACTAGGAGTCTGTATATGATGAGGGTTAGTACATGCTTTTGTGCACTTCAGATAAGATTCTTTCTTTCTTAAATTAATTGTATACTGCAGTTGAATTTGGTGTAAGCTACCTAGTAGAGATGTTGCCAACATATTATGAATAACATAGAACAGTTATTCTGGCTTGGTAATGCGTCCCTAAATGAGAATTGTATATTAGAAATATTGAATTACTCTCTTGTATAAATTAGTATTTGATCTGGAGATTTCCCATGCTTTGACAACTGTATGTATGAATGTATATGAGTGTGTGTGTGTGTGTGTGTGGTGTGTATAAACAAGTATGTGTATACACACACCACAGAAACACACAAACACACACACAAACACACATACACACAAACACACACATACCATGGTTTCCTGAAAATAAGACCATAAAGACTTTTGTGTAGAAACCAGGTATCCCCTTCTTGCTGTCGAAAACCTGGAGGACCTTTCACATAGATGTCTTCATCTAGGTCAGCATGTAGATAAGCTGTTTCAACGTCGAACTGGAAAACCTTCAAACCAAGGATAGTTGCAGTGGCTAAGGCAATTTTCACACTCTCAGTCCGCACTGTGGGTATGTATTTGTATAGTCCTCAGGATAACGTTGTGCAAAACCCTGGGCTACAAGTCTGGCCTTGTACAACGATTCACCATTTGGCTTCTTCTTAATTCTGTAGACCCATCGAGTGCCAATAACTTTCTTGTTTGCTGGAGGACTTGCAGGTGTAAACACTTGAAGTTTCTTTAGACTGACCATTTCAGCCTGCATTGCCTCATACCATTTATCTTGCTCTGCTTCAGGAAGATGTTTGATTTGTGTGAACTTCTCAGGTGGAAGTGTAACATTACAAATCAATGGTAAAGGTGCTTTTGTTACTTGCCACGAATATCGTTTTGGAGGAATCCCCTTTGTGGCCCTCTTGGAACGTCTTGGAACAACTGTCCATTCTTCTTCCGTGTCGTCCTCATCTTCGTCATCGTCACCAGCAGCAGTATCAGTGGCTTGCGAAGACGGAACAGTCGGTTGAGAAGAACTCGTGGAAGGAACATCCTCCTGTGGATCTTGATCATCAGGCTGTGAGACATCGGCAGCAACATCTCTAGGAAAATAAACTCCAGGATTGTTAGAATGAATCATGGACCAGTCAGCATCTTCCTCAAAAGCAGTAGATTGTGAAATCACTATTACATGATGAGAGTCAATATATTTGCTCCATTTTGAATTATCATCAATACCCATAAATCTCATTCTTTTTGCTGCAGGACCCCCTTTCTTTCTTTGGGCCAAGGGAATGTTCATCATAGCATATGAACCAAAAATATGGAGATGTGAGAGGTCAGGCTTGTGTCCATATAAAATGAAATAAGGGATCTGATTTATTACACTACTCCAAGTACGGTTGATGATATAATTAGCGTATTTAATAGCTTCACCCCAATATGGGAGACTGAGGTTAGCATCTTCAAGTAGGCAACGCATCATAGTTTGCAGAACCCCATTTCTGTGTTCTGCCGCTCCATTTTCCACCAGAGTGTAAGGAGCTGAGGTTTGATGTACTATCCCATTCTTATGCATCCAGTCCTGGAAATGCTGAGACATGAATTCAGCACCGCGATCACTCTGAATTCTGGCAATGTTGACTTCGAATTGGGTGTAGACAAGATTGGCAAAGTCTTTAAAGATCTGAAAGGTCTCAGATTTTTCTCTCATAGGAAATACATATCCATATCTAGAGTAATTATCAACAATTGTCAATAAATATCTTTTACCACCAATTGTTGGTGTAAAAGGACCCACTATGTCAGTGTGTACCAAATCAAATCTTTTTTAATTGTTTTTTAACTTTTGTTTTTTAACTTTTTTAACTTTTGTATTCCTTGTTTTAAATACCCTGTAAACCGCCCTGAGTCCTTCGGGAAAAGGCGGTATATAAATCCAATAAAATAAATAAATAAATAAATAAATAAATAAATAAATAAATAAATAAATAAATAAATAAATAAATAAATAAATAAAAATGCGTGTTGGCAGGTGTGTAGCGCGTTTTGGATTGCTGCTGCTTTGGATTTGGCTTTCTTGCAGACAGCACAGTCCAAGAACACCTTACACTCCTTTAGATCCAAACCTCTTGCGAACTCTGGCATCTTCTTCAGAACACGGAAACTGGCATGACCCAATCTTCTATGCCACTTATGGGATACACCTGTAATACAAAGGTTTACCTGTTAGTGAATTCTCAACATTAGCATGTTTATTAGGAACCCCAGACTTGCCATGAGCAACCTGTGTCTTATTTGTTTTCCTGTTAGCTTTAGGAGCCTTTGGAGTAGCAACAGGATCTCTCACTGAGACATCTCTCACGGGGCCTGTGCTCTTCCTTTTTGGAGCTTGTATACTTGCCTTCTCTTGTGGCTTAGACTTTATATAATAAACACCATCAATCAACATGGTTTCAGCAACAATATCTCCATCTTTAACTACATAACTTGCTTTTTCAAGATGATGGACCTGGAATTTAGAAACCCTAGACAAATGACTCTGACTAAGCAAATTACTATTGGCAGATGGAATGTAGTAAACATCGGGAATGGATGCACCGAGCTTTTCAATATAAACAGTTCCTTTTCCCATGACCTGAACAGGATGATTTGAAAAAGAGTAAAGTTCACGAAATTCAGGTTCAGGCTCGTGCATCTCTGTGTACAGCTCTCTTCTGTAGCTAACATGTAATGCTGCTCCACTGTCCAAAGTCCAAAGAAGTCATCTGTCATACTCTGGTTGAGGCTGTGGATCGTTGGTTACAACCAATGTGGCAAATGGAGCTTGTGGATCATGCCTGGGACCACGACCATGACCTTGTTGTCTACCTCTGCCTCCTCTGGAATCTGTTATTCTGGGCTGGTATGTGATGGGCGCTGGAAATCATTGGGGACAATCCGGGTGGCATGTCCCACACAATTGCAGATGTAGCATCTTGGCATTCTTGGAATGTAGGCCCTTCCATGGAAGGGACGCCTCGTTGGAGCTTTTAATGCAGGTGATTCCCTTAAATGTGGCGCAGCTTGCATAAGTGCCTCTTCTTCAGTTAAAATCCTGCATACATGATCCACTGTGCGTTGAGCAATAGGCACTTGATTAATCTTAGTGATAGCATCTTTCCACTCGTAATTCAATGAATTGATGATAATGCTGATCATTTGAAAATCATTAATAGGATAACCTTTTTCACCCAGTTCTTTTCTAGTTCCTTTCATTTTAGTCAAATGTTCTCTGATACGTTCACCAGGTTTTAATCGGGAACCATGGAACTCCGACAAAAGTAAACATGTTGACTCAATTGACATAGGCCTATAACATGTCTCTAATTGAGTCCAAATTTGTTGGGCAGTTGCATCTTGTGAAAATGTGAGCTGCAGCTCAGTGTCCATTGACATCAATAATGTTGTACATGCTTTATTATCCAAGTCCCATATGTCAGGAGTCCATGGCTGGACAGGAGGATTAAACACCATCATGTGAGTACCTTCTCTGCGTAGCAATAGGTCAACTTCACTGACCCATGCCCTGTAATTCTGTCCTGACCGCTTTAATTTTAGGTCACCAGCCAGTGGTACAATAGAGGGTGTCTGTTGAGGAACATGCAGTTGATGTACATGCGGTGCAGGTTGTGCAATCTGACCATAACCTGCAGGGGGCATCAGTGGCATCTGTGCCTGTGCCTGGACATGCAGCAGTTGCATTAGAGCTGCTGTGGTACAGTGCTGGCTGTGACTGTATTTGAGCCGTCAGTCAATCCTGGCCAGCAGGAGGTGCTGGCACTGGTGCTGGTGCATTAGCATGACCTGTAGATGGCACTGACCTTTGCAATTGAGAAACCAGTGGCAATTGCGTGTGGGCTAAATATGGATGTGCTCTGCCAGGTAGAGGGACTTGCACAGAAGCAATATTAACAGGAATAATAGCACCATCAGGGGCTGGAGCCTCAGGTAACTGTAGAAACTTTGCATCTTTGAGCATTGATTCCTGCATGGACATTTGTGAGAGTGAGAGCTCCAGGCTTTGCAATTCATGTCTTAATGCAGCTTCACCAGAAGATGGTGCTCTAATTTTTGATTCAGGCATCATTGTGACTCTGTGTGTAGACATTCGAGATTGCCCATAGTCATGTGACTGTAATATAGGAGCTTCCAGTTCCCATTTGTCTGACATGACACTCAATGGTGGGTGTGACTTTGGCTTTGGAGAAGAAGGAGGAGGTGAAGGCAACATGGCCGACACTGGCCTTTGAATCACAGCAGAGCCCCTCTCATGCTGCTGAATCATTGATATATATTCTTTTGCCTGCTGCAATTGCTTTTGAAAAACATCAATTTGTTCACAGTAGCCTTGCACAGCCCTCTCTCGCATAGTTGGCTCGGGGCTTGGTGGAGCATGAGGAACGTTCTCCAGCCTGACTTTAGGTTTCGCTCCAAGCCTTTGGAATTCATCATGAGCCCCTGGAGTGTGAACTCGTTCAGGGGCAGCTGCCAGGGAGCTTGGAAAAGTAGAAAAAGGAGTGACTGACCGTGCATCGTCGACAGGAGCAGGTGCATCTTCTCCAAGGCATGTGGCTGAAGCGAGCGGAGTCTGTAAACTCAAAGGAATATGTCCTAGAGACAGGCTCCAAGCCTCCCTTTTTATTCGTGCTTTCCTTCCCGACATGTTTCAGCAGTTAATCACAGCTTCCTTAGTCACCAGAACTAACTAACTGATAACAGTCTCAGAAACATGCATCGTCTAAAACATAAATCAAACCATCCTCTGCTACCAATGTCAAGAAATAATTCTTCCTATTAGAGGGCGATGGACCGTGCTTCAGATAATGCATGTGTGTGGGTGAAGGAAAATAAAACCCGATGCATATTCTATTAAAAACCTTTAATCACAAAAGAAAAATATATATAAACAAAAAAAGCTTACTAACTACATCCTTTCTCATCAAGCAGTAAAAGAAAAGTGAAGACAAAAACTAAAAAAACTTTTTACGCTTGTGCACACAGCAAAGCTAACTCATAACATAGCTAGACCACATGACATTCACTATGGTTACCAGATAGGTTATCAACACAGGTGCAGAACAGAAAGAAATGTACAGTTAGAATTGAGCTTTTCGGACGAACTAAAAAAAACATGCAGTGACAGTCCAGGGGCATGTGATGGCAGACCAAAGCCAAAGTGCTGGCAAAGCACTGGCAGGTCAGCAAGGGTGCTGAAGGAAGCCGGTATCCTGCCTGCAGCACCCATGCCAGTTGGCCCTTCCCTGCTAGAGCTGGAATGCTGCCACATTTACCATGAGTGCTGACCTTTCCTCTGGCTGGCCTAGGCAGCTTCTAGAGAACAGTGAGCCCGTTTCAGCACCTGGTGCCCTTAGGGGGTTTGCCCTTTCACTCCCCTCCCGAGCCAGACTGCTGGCACTTATGGCCACCTGGCCCTCTTCGCAGCTCTGCCCACACAGCACCAAAACAGCAGGTGGAACAGCGGATTTCTCTGCATCCACGGAGCTGGAGAGCTTGTTCCACCCACCACTGCCTAGATGCTTTCTCTTCCCAAAGCATTCCTTTTTTAAAAAAAGTTTTATTATTTTTTAACAGAATTCAATAATAATTATTGAACAAAAATGTGTTGTTTGAGTATCTTATTCACTAATACAAATTAAATTCCTAATCCCTAAATCTTTTTTCTAACCATTGATAAAATAGGTCCCAAATTTGAAAATATTCTGTTTCTTCTTTTTCTTTCAACCTTAAAGTAAGTCTGCCCATTTCCACAAAGTCTAATTTTTTTAAATTATTTCTTCTTCTGGTGGTATTTCTTCATTGTTCCGATATTGTGCATATATAATTCTTGCCACTGTTATCACATATGTACTTTGCTTATCAAGTTTTTCTGGCATTATACATAGTAAACAAAATTCAGATTTATAGTCTTTGTGTTTATCTAACATTTTTTCTGACTAAGTGTGGAATATTGTCCAATATCTCCTTGCTTTAACATGTGTCCACCACATATGATAATATGTACCTGGTTTGTATTTACATTTGCACCATTTCTCTGACATATTTTTAAACATTTTTGCTAATCTTGTTGGTGGCAAGTGCCATCTATAGAACATTTTATATAATTTTTCTTTATATGAAGCTGAAATTGTCAATTTATAGTTTGTTTCCCACAGACTTTGCCACTTCTCTAAGTCTATATTATATCCAAAATTCTTTGCCCATGCTATCATTGTCTCTTTTACTTGTTCATCTTCCATTTTAAAATTTAATAAGAAATTGTACATTTTTAATTAAATTTTCATCAGAAGTTAATAATGTCTGATTAAACATAGTCTGCTCTTTATAAAATCCATACTGTTTAATATCTTTGTCATATCTGATTCACATTTGTAAATGTGACCGCCCTGTTAAATCGATGCCCTGATTTTCCATCTCTTGCTTGGATTTTAAGTTCTCTTCAGAATTTAGAATATCTTTGTATGTCCATATTTTATTGAAACTGACTAGATTTGGATGTACAAATGCTTCCATTGTTGAAAGCCATCCTGGAATTTTCAGATAAATTTTACATTTTATTTTCCCCCCAGTTAATAATAGTGCATTTCTAATGTAGTGGTTTTAGAAGCATTTATGTATTTTATTTTTCCCATACCATAAAAAAAGCATGCCAATCAAATTGCAGGTCATGTCCCTCCAGATACAGCAATCTTTTATTTCTAAGAGTTATCCATTCATTTATCCATGTTAACACTGATGCTTGATAATATAAAACCCAATCTGGTAAGCCAAAGTCTCCATTTTCCTTGGCTTCTTGTAACATTTTCAATTTAATTCTAGTTTTCTTTCCTTGCCAGATAATTTTTTGAATTAGAGTTTAAATCTTTTTTTTAATTGAAAAGTTTAATAAAAGTTACAATATTATCCCACCCCCACCCTACCCCTAAACCCCCCTCCCCCTCCCTCACTTCCCAAAGCAGATTACAGGGTTACAAATATATAATAATCATAATCTAACTAACATTAACCAACTATATAGATAACCAAATACATAATGCACTTTAACCCGTCTATAACATAATTACAAACAATCTAAAAGTATCAAACTTATAGTAATACAATAATAATACCATATAATATATATATTATTATAACTAATGATAATAATAAAAAAAGATTTAAATTATAACAATCTAGAATTTACTCATAAGCTAAATGGAACTTTTTGGTCCCATATTTTTCCTGAATATAATCTATCCATCTTCTCCAAACCGAAATGTATCTTTCTTGTGAATGATCCTTCAAGTAAGCAGAAATCTTAGCCATTTCTGCTAAGTTTGACACTTTAAGCATCCATTCCTCTATAGTAGGCAGGCAATCCTTCTTCCAATATTGTCCTACCAATAACCTCGCAGCTGTTATCAAATTCAACATCAAGTTAATTTCTTTAGTATCACCATCTGTAATAACACCCAATAAAAATAATTGTGGGGTAAACTTTATCTTTCTCCTAAAAATCTTTTGAATGTTCCACCAAATTTTAATCCAAAAAGCTTTTATATTTCTACAAGTCCACCATGAAAGTAGGTAGCATCCAAACTACCACATCTCCAATATTTGGGCTGTAACTTAGAATACAAACAAGACAGCTTTTTAGGATCCAAATGCCATCTATAAAACATTTTATAAACATTTTCTCTTAAATTTTGGGCTTGAGTAAATTTTACATTTCTAAACCAAATTACCTCCCACACATCCAATGGAATCAGTTCTTGAATATTTTGAGCCCACTTTACCTTGCAATCTTTGACCAATTCCGTTTCCGAGTCCAATTCTATTAAAGCATTATAAATTCTCTTTAGGTGCGCTCGAGTTTGATCTTTAATCTGTTTTACCAAATTTTCATCCATCAGCATCAAACCAACCTTTTGATCTAACTTCCACCTGGCTTGCAATTGAGTATACTGAAACCAAGATTGTACAATATTTTCTTGTTTTAACTTGACTAGCGACCTTAATTGCCAGTCACTCCCTTCCAATCTAAGTAATTGCTTATAAGAAATCATGTCCAAATTCACACCCAAATTCAAACCCTCTATTGCGTGTCCAGGAATCCTCCAAATTGGTATTTTATAATTTAACTTATAATACTTTTTCCAAACACGCAATAAATCACTTCTTAAGATGTGAGATTTAAAAGTCTTATCAACTTTTTTATCATAAATCAAATATGCATGCCACCCATATAATAAATCCCATCCCTCAAGATAAAGTATACTTTTATTAGTTAAATTAAGCCAATCACTAACCAATGTTAAAACCACTGCATCATAATATAATTTCAAATTAGGCACCTTAAGTCCTCCTCTTTCCCGAGCGTCTTGTAAAATCTTAAGTTTAACTCTCGGTTTTTTCCCCGCCCAGATAAATTTATTAATACCCTTCTGCCACTCATCCAAATTAGCATCTTTTTTCAAAATAGGTATCATTTGAAAAAGAAAAAGAAACTTTGGTAAAACATTCATTTTAACAGCTGCAATTTTTCCCAACAAAGATAATTGTAATTTTTTCCAATTATTTAAATCCTTTTGTACTTTTAACCATAACGTCTCATAATTATTCTTATATAATTTCACATTAGACTGTAATATATCCCCCAAAATATTTAACCTTTTTCACAATTTCATAACCTGTCAGTTTTACTAATGTATCCTTCTCATTCATAGCCATATTTTTAGATAATATTTTAGTCTTATTATTATTCACCTTAAAGCCCGAAACTTTCCCATATTGTTTTATAATTTCCATCAAATCTATAACCAATTGAATCGGTTGAGATAATGTAACAACCAAGTCATCTGCAAACGCTCTTAATCTATAATCATTCTGTTTTATTTTTATTCCCTGAATTTTAGTTGATTCCCGAATTTTAATCAATAAGATCTCCAATGTTAAAACAAACAATAATGGTGACAGAGGACACCCTTGTCTTGTTCCTTTTTCAATTTTAAAAGCATCTGTTAATCCCCCATTAATTATAATTTGCGCTGATTGTTGTTGATATATGGCCTTAATAGATTGCAAAAATGCATCCCCAAAATTCATCTTTTCCACAACTTTCAATAAAAATTGCCAATTCAATTGATCAAAGGCTTTTTCAGCATCCAAGAATATTAATGCCGCAGGGACTTGGTTATTCTTATCCAAATACTCAATTAAGTTAACTAATTGTCTTACATTATATTTCATATATCTTCCAGTTATAAATCCAGACTGATCTGTATGAACCATCTGTTTCAAAACTGACATTAATTTATTTGCCAATATTTTCATAAAAATCTTATAATCTGTATTTAAAAGCGATATAGGTCTATAATTCTTAGACTGAGTAAGATCTTGATCCTCCTTTGGGATCAACGATATAAAAGCCCTTCTCCAAGATGGAGGCATCTCCCCTCCAGCCTGGATATTATTAAATAGTTCCTTTAAAGGTTCTACCATCTCTGTAAGTAAAGTTTTATAATAAATTGCTGTTAAGCCATCTGTACCCGGGGCCTTACCCACTTTTAACTGTTTAATTGCTGAAATAATTTCTTCAGAAGTAATTAAACAATTCATCCCTTCCCTTTGTTCATGTGAGAGCATAGGAATATGTGCTTCCTGTAAATATTTATCTATATCTAAAGTTTGTACATTCTCACTAGCATATAACTTTTGATAAAAATCCAAAAAACCCTTTTTGATCAAATTTTGTTGATATGTTTCTTTACCCTTATATTCTATTTTCTCTATTATACGTAACCTCTGTTTTTTTTCCTTAATTGATAAGCTAACCACCTACCAGGCTTATTTGCATTACAAAAAGTATTATGCTTTGCATATCTCAAATTAGTTGTAACCTGATCTGCCATTAACATATTAAATTGCTCTTTCAACAAATTCATTGAAGTCCTTAATCTCTTATCTAATGGTTTCAAAATAAAAACTTTCTCCTTCAATTTAATCTCTTCTTCCAATTCTTTACATTTTTGCATCTGCTTATGCCTATAACCATTGTTCATATGAATCAAAATCCCCCTCATATAAGCTTTACTGGCATCCCAAACCATTTGAATAGGTGTTCCTTTATGCATATTCAGAACAAAAAACTCTTTCAAATAATCTTTACATTTTTCTGAAAGTACATCATATCTAAATAAATTTTCATTCAATTTCCAAGATCTTCTTATTCCATCTTCCCTAAATAATTCCATCCATACAGGACTATGATCCGATAACGTTCTGGGAAAAATCTTGACATTCTTGACCCTGGAAATAAGATCACCAGTAACTAAGAAAACGATTGATGCCTATCCGAAAAGAAAGTAAAATCTCTATTCTCCAAGTTCCGCTCTCGCCAGATATCTCTTAGTTCCAAGTCTTCTTTTAAATCAAAAAAACTTTTAGGCAATCTAGAATAGATAGGAGAGTTTTTAGACGAACTCTTCTTGTCCTTATTTGAGTCCAAAACACCATTCCAATCACCCATCAAGATAACAGATTTATAATCCAATTACGTTAGTCTATCATGTAAAAACTTATAAAACTTTTCTTGCTGTTGATTAGGAGCATATAATCCAATAATGAGAATCTGCTTGCCTTGTAATGTTAATTCAATAATAACATATCTTCCCTGTGGATCAGATTCAATTAACGTAGCAGATAAGTCTCTTCTAAAGTAGATAACCACTCCACTCTTTTTATCTGGAGCAGATGCTATAAAATGAAGTCCCAACTGAGAATTAATCAAGTATTTTTGATCGTTTGCACAAATATGAGTTTCTTGTAGGCAAACAATATCATTTTTATATTGCTTCAAATAATGAAACTCTTTCTTTTTTGTGGTGAATTTAAGCCATTAACATTCCATGTCAAAAGCCATCCTCAGTGACCTGGAACCTCTGGAATGCCACCTGGAGATCCGCAGTTGGTCTCTTCGGTTGCGCCCCTCCTACTGGCTCCGTAATAACAGGGCCTTGTGTCATAGGCCCAGAATCCATCTTCTGTTTCTGTTGTTCCTTTTCTCTCCGCTTATGCACTGCAAGTGTCATTCTCTTGTCTTTTGGATCAGCCTTTAGTATCAAACTCTGTTCAGTGGATTCAGCCAATTGTGCCTCTCCAACAAACTGTGCTGATGCACCTTCAACTTGTTGTTTATCTTCTTCCACTCTTTTAGGCAATGGAGATGGTGGTGAACCTGCTTTCAGGACATAACTATAAAATTCTTTAGCCTTAGCGATTGTATTAAGCTTGTATCATGTCCCTGCATGACTCACCACTATTCCAATAGGGATCTCCCATCTGAACTGAATTTGTCGATTTTTAAGTTCATCAGACCAAAAACCAAAATCCTTCCTTTTTCTCAACATCTTAGGAGGTATTTCTTTCAAAATTATATCTTGACCTGCAATTTGAAATCTCTGTTGATAGAAGGCCTGGATAATCTCATTTCGAAGTGACCTCTTAGAGAAATAAATCACCACATCTCTAGGTAAATTCTTCTGCCTTGCAATCCAGGAATTGACCCTGAAAATTTTTTCCACCTCCCTTGATAGCTCCTTAGGATCCCATCCCAAGATGGGAGCAGTGACCTTAATCACCTCTTCCAGTAAGTCCTCACGGGGGTTTTCTCTCAACCCTCTTATTCTCAGAGCAAATTCCATTTCTTTAAATTGTGAAATCATCAGCTCATCCTCAGTTTTGTCAATTTTAATTTCTGCTTTAGCAATTCTATTTTCAAGTCTGTCACTATTTTCCACAACTTCATCCACGCGGTCATCTAAATGTTCAATATGTGCAGCCAGCCCTTGAAATGCAAACAAAATGTCTTCTCTCATCTCTCTATTTTTAAGTTCAAGATCAGCTACCTTTTCCTTTATTTGTAAAGTCATTTCTTGTGCCTGCAACTTCAAAGCATCCTGCAGGTCTTTAAGTGTAAGTGCTGGTGGTGGAGGAGAGGGTGGAGGGGATCTGGGTTTTACAGCAGGCTGAATGACAGGAGAAGAGATTGAAGTTTTAGAGACAACAGGAACTGCCTGCCATCTTGAAGCCATTTTCACTTGCTACAAATCACTTTCTCTTATCACTTTCACTTTCCCTCTGCACTCCGGAGGGAAATAAAAAAAAAAAAAAGGAAAATAAACTCTTAATAACAATAGTAATAAAAAAGAGAAAAAATTCCAGTATATTATTTAAATTTTAACAAAGTCCTCGTAATTTATTCTTTTAAAAAGAAAAAACATTTCGGCACCATTTTTTTTCTTTCTTCAAAGTCTAATTTATAAGTGGAGAAGATTAAAGCACCTCGAGTTAAAGTTCTAAATACTTGCAACCTTACTCCTCCTGGTCAGCTATGTCTGCTTTAAAGGTACACATAAATCACTATAATCCGCAGATGTGGATGCAGCGTCTGGCTTCGCTCCTACGCGGAGCAGAGGCATCCTGGACTTGGAGAAAGCCTCGGACTCCGTGGGGGCTCTCACCCTCCGACCCCCAGATAATTCTGGGAGGTCTTGGGGAGCTCTACCACTATTTGAGAAAACTCACCTCCCCCTCCTCTCCCAAAGGGGAAGTTTACGAGCCACGGAACAGCTGATTGTCACTGTCTCCACAGCTCCAACGAAGCCTCAGGGCGGCCGGCCAGGGAAAAGCTGCCATTCGGCGCGGCGTAGCCACCGGAAGTCCTCTAGAGTTTAAATCTTCAAAGAATTTTTTCTCCAATTTTATAGGTATTGTTTGAAACAAAAATAATATTTTTGGTAATATATTCATTTTCACCGTAGCAATTCTTCCTAACATCGACAATTGAAGATTCTTCCATTTTTCCAAATCAAGCTTTGATTTAACAATTTAATGTAATTTTCTTTTATTGTTGAACATCTTGCTGTCAAATATATTCCCAAATATTTGACCTTTTTGACTATTTGTAATTCTATTTTTTCTGATAATTGCTTTTTTGTTTATCTGTAAGATTTTTAACTATCACTTTAGTTTTTTCTCTATTTATCTTTAATCTTGCTATCTCTCCAAATTGTTTTATCTTTTCCAACAGTTTAGGAATCGTCTCTAAAGGTTTCTCTAGAATGAATACTAAACCATCTGCAAATGCTTGCAGTTTGTAGGTTTCACCTTTTATTTTCAATCCTTTAATTTCTGGATCTTGCCTAATGTTTCTATTTAAAACTTCCAAAGTTAAGATAAATAGCGATGGGGATAATGGACATCCTTATCTTGTGCTTTTTCGTATATCAAAATTCTCTGTGTAATCTCCATTAAAAGGGACGCGGTGGCTCAGTGGGTTAAGACGCTGAGCTTGTCGACCAGAAGGTCGGCAGTTTGGCGGGTCAAATCCCGAGTTCCGCGTAACAGAGTGAGCGCCTGTTACTCGTCCCAGCTTCTGCCAACCTAGCAGTTCGAAAGCACGTAAAAATGCAAGTAGAAAAATAGGGACCGGTGGGAAGGTAACAGCGTTCCGTGCGCCTTTGGCGTCTAGTCATGCCGGCCACATGACCACGGAGACATCCTCGGACAAGCGCTGGCTCTTTGGCTTTGAAACGGAGATGAGCACCGGTCCCTAGAGTCGGAAACGACTAGCATGCATGTGCGGGGGAACCTTTACCTTTACCTTTAATCTCCATTAACAATCACTTTTGCTGTTTGTTTCTGATATATTGTCTAAATTGTATTTATAAAGTTTTGACCAAAGCCCATTGTTTTTAGTTATTGAATCATAAATTGCCAAGAAATATTACCAAATGCCTTCTGGGCATCTAAAAATATTAATGCCAGTTGTTTCCCTGGATGAAGTTCATAATATTCCAATATATCTAGTATTACCCTCAAATTATTTTTTATTTGTCTCTTTGGCAAAAAGTCTGTTTTGATCTGAGTGTATAAATTTAGTCAAAAATCTTTTCAGCCTCTCAGCTATTACTGAAGTGAAGATTTTATAGTCCATATTGAGTAGCTATATTGGTCTATAGTTTTTTATCTGGGTCAGATCTGAGTCCTCTTTTGGTATCAAAGTAACATTTGCTTTAATTTATGTTTTATTATTTCATTTTGTTTTTTCAATATTTTCTTTTGTGGGTTTATTTGTAGTTCAAGTTTTAATTTTTTAAATTCTTCTCTTAACAACTAACATTGCTGTCTCTTTTCTTCATTTTTTTTTTGCCATGTAATCGCTATGCCTCAAAAATATGCTTTGGCTGTATCTCATACATTTTGTAACGTTGTGTCTTCTTTTTTATTTTCTTTGAAGAAAAATTCCATTTCTTTTGTTGCTAAGTCTATAAATTCTTTCTCTTTTAATATAGATTGATTCAAAGTCCATCTTATTTTTTTCTACATTCCTTTCCACACCATTTTTAAAAGATTATGATCTGCCCAAGTACCTAATTCTATTTCAGTTTCCTGCATATTAACCCTTAATTCAGGCATCATCCAAATCATATTAGTTCTGGACCAAGATTTATGACTATTAGAATAAAATATATATTGTGATTTTCCTGGTTTCATTTCTCTCCAAATATCTTGTACACCAATTTCCTCTATCATGTTGAAAAATGTCTTAAGTAATCTTTTTCTTCCTTGTTTCCCTGATTTACTGCTTTTATAGTATAATGTCCCATCTACTATTGCATTGAAATCCCCAATTAAGCATATATTTTGATATTCCATTTCTACTATTTTCTGTGAAGGTTTTGATAAAATTCTTCTTGTTTGTTATTTGGCGTATATATTGCTATCAAAAGTATCTTTTTTGATTTAAAAATATTTCTACCATTAATATTCTTCCTTCTTCATCTGCATAAATCATTTTGGAATCTATTGTCTCTTTAACATATATAACTACTACTTTTTTTTTTTGAGCTGATGTGCAATAAAGTTTTCCAAGTTTTGTATTTTCCAAAAAATTATGATGTTGTTTTTTTGTGTGCCTCTTGCAAACAAATTATATCAATGTTTAATTTCTGTAGTTGTTTGAAAATTCTTTTTCTTTTTGATGAGGAATTCAATCCTGGGTCTTATATAATTTTTTTGACCAAAAGACCGATTAAGGGGATGTCTTACAGGGGCATGGCCTGTACATGTGATGGCAGATCAAAGCCAAAGTGCTGGCAAAGCACTGGCAGGTCAGCAAGGGTGCTGAAGCAAGCTGGTATCCTGCCTGCAGCACCCATCCCAGTTGTTTCTTCCCTGCTAGAGCCGGAATGCTGCCACATTTGTCATAAGTGCCAGTACCTTTCCTCTGGTGGACTTGGGTAGCTGCTAGAAAACGCTGAGCCTGGTGTCCTTAGGGGGGTTGCCCTTTCACTTCCCTCCTGAGCCAGACTCCTGGCGCTTTTGGCCAGCTGGCCCTCTTTGAAGCTCTGCCCACGCAGCACCAAAATGGCAGGTGAAGCACTGGATTTCTCTGCTGCTGCTGAACTGGAGAGCTTGCCCCACCTACCACTGCCCAGATGCCTCTCTTCCCAAAGTATTTCTTTGCTAACCTTCTTTCCAGCTGTGACACATTCCTCCACCACCATGTGCAGTCTCACAAACAAAAGAAGTTTGTGGAACTAAAAAAAAGTTCAATCAATTAATTCCAACTTCTAGCAAAAAAAAAAATCTCATGAAGTTGGAATTGATTTTTGTTTGTTTGTGAGACTGCACATGGTGGTGGAGGATTGCAATGGAGGAATGTGTCAGAGCTGGAAAGAAGGTTAGCAAAGAAATGCTTTGGGAAGAGAGGGCATCTGGGTGGTGGTAGGTGGGGCAAGCTCTCCAGCTCGGCAGCAGCAGAGAAATGCAAAGGAGCTGGAAAGCAGGCGCTTCACTTGCCATTTTGTTGGCTTTGTTGGCAGAGCTGCAAAGAGGGCTCAGAAGGGGAGTGAAAGGGAAGAGGGTGGGGTGGGCAGGTGAGGGGAGATCTGTCCCACACCTTCCCACTTTTTCTGCATCTGCTTTCAGCTGAGCTGCATTGTGCCCATCAAAGGCCCTCCCCAATGCATTCCTTCATCACATTCCTCTGCTGTGTGCAATCCCAAGAAAAGAAGTTTAAAGTAAAAAGAAGTTTACCAAAGTGGATCCCAGGCTGCAATGTATGCAGAAATAGAGAGACAGGAAGTGAAGCAGCTGGTGCAAGGGAAGGAGGAGTGAGGAGAAGAAAGAGGAAATGTATTTGAGTAAGAAGCGGGGCCATCTCAACCAGCCAGGCACTGAAGCGCCGCCTAAAACAGGAAAGTCTGTGTGCATACCTGTCGCACAGTAGCCTCATGTCAGTCATGCTCTCCATGCCTTGAATCAGCTGTAGCGTGCCATGGAGAACATGGCTAACATGGGGCAAGCATGTGGCAGGCATGCACATGGACTCCACTGTTTTCAACAGCACTTTGGAGCCTGGGTAGCCAGGATGGCCCCACTTCTCACTCTCTGCTTTTCCTCTTTCTTGTCCCCCACTCCTCCTTCCCTCACTTCCCTTCTTTCCATTGCAGCATACATTGCAGCCAGGGATTCACTTTGGCAGTGGCAGGGTTTGGGGGATGGTGAATCCCCATTCGTGGTGTGTATGCTGACCAATCACAATGACATCTCTCAGGAGGGCAACGCTAGCTGCCAATGCAGTGGTGGGGAAGGTGGAAGGCAATCCTGCCCACCAGACCAGCCTGGTGGAAGTGAGGTGGGGTGGGAAACTGAATGGTGCCAAAAACAGTGCTTGGAGCCTACAGGAGCTGCAGGGATCCACATGTGTCCTTTGCAGTCATCCTCCTGCCCAACATTGCAACAGGTTTATGCATGCGTGCATTGGGGGCTGCTTAGGCATGTCGCAGCGGTGGCAACAGGCAGAGGCTGAAGGGAGGAGAGGCATGTGATCCTGTCTGCCAAAAACAGATGGTGGGACACAGTGGGCGGAGTCTTAAGTAGGGCTTATTTGGGGGGTAGAGCTTATGTTAGGCCCACCCCCCAAAATCAAGCCAAGGCTGATTTTCATCACACAAACACACCACACACATACTATTTTGGGAGTAAGTCTTATTTTCAGGGAGATACACACACACACACACACACACACACACACACAGAGAGAGAGAGAGAGAGAGTCATAAAAGCATCTATATATTTTTCCCCCAGAGATGATATATTTAATCTGTTCTTAGCCATTTTAATTTCTGAGAATTTTGAAAGATTGAGTCTTGGAAAATTAATATTTCAGCTTGGTTTGTCTTAGTAGTCCTAGTTTGTCCTGGTGGTTTGTCCTAGTAGTCCTAGTTTGTTCTGGTGGTTGATTTTCAGTCTAGTATGACTTCAGCAGTTTAAGTGTGACTGTGAGGTTCTTACAAAAAGTTATGAATTCTTCTGTGCATAGAAGGAGGTTACATTATTACATATTACATATACAGATATGCAAACTTGTATTACATATACTGGTATGCAAACATCTTTAGATAATTTGGCTTCTGTTTTATGTGAATACAGATTGTTGCCTTTTATTATTTATTATTGTGATTTCATAGGTATTTGAATTTAAGTGTATTGTTTATTTGAATAATTACTCTGTTTTATGATGTATTTGTTTTTAACAGATGAACCAAACAAACCTTGATATATATGAGTATTGCAGCATTAAGCTGACTTTGTAATAATGCCGCTGGGGGGGGGGGCGAAAGCCCTAATAAGCAGGCATATACATAGAATGAAGGCTATTGCTAAGCACATTGATTTGTGCTTCTTAGATTGTAAGCCGCCCTGAGTCTTCGGAGAAGGGTGGGATATAAATGGGATTAAAAAAAAAAATATCAATGCCAGTACATTCGTTTATCCATAATTACATGAAGATATCTTGTATTTACTTGAAAGGAGAAAAAGATGAGGCAAATGAATAGTGGCAGTTATTGCCGGCTCCTTCAGCAGCTAGAGATTCCCAGAGATTCTATTGCCACTCAGGTATTGGCTGTTCCACTGGTAGAGTATAATTGAATTTGTCTGTGAGTTCTTACTGATAAATTCCTCTAGGCAGTCTAATTTTGTATTTGGTACTGAGGTGATGAGATTTTGTGAAATCTGGGCTCCCAAAATAAGACTAATAAAAGTGATTAAATTAGTAGACCAGTGAAATGTTGTGGACATAATATACTTAGGCTTCAGCAAGGCATTCAACAAAGTAGACCATGACCTAGTAAACTAGAAAAATGTGGGATAGACAGCATCACTACCAGATGGATTTGTACCTGGCTGACAAACTGTACTCAATGAGTAGTCATTAATGGTACTACATCTACACAGAAGGAAGTAAGCAGTAAGGTACCACAAGGTTCCATCTTAGGCCTAGTACTCTTCAATAACGTCATAAATGATTTAGATCAGGGCTTTTCAACCTTTTCACCCATTGTACACCCAGCAAGGTGTCAAAAACTTGACAAAAAAAGCGGGAAAAAATGATAAATTACAGGTAGTCCTCGACTTACAACAATTCACTTAGTGACTGTTTGAAGTTACAACAGCACTGAAAAAAGTGACTTATGACCATTTTTCACACTTATGACTATTGAAGCATCCCCAGGGTCATGTGATTTACATTCAGATGCTTGGCAACTGATTCATACTTATGACGGTCACAGTGTCCCAGGGTCATGTGATCACCTTTTGGAACTTTTTAACAAGCAAAGTCAATGGCCGGGGGTGGGGGCAGCTCATCACTCAGGTTACAGGGTGCTTGTGTGGGGAGAATCCATGGGTCTCTGGTGGAGGGGGAATGGGACTGGGGTGGGTGCCCTCCTTCCCTCCCTCTCTTCCATTGTCCCTTCCTTCCTTCTTTCCTTCCTTTCTTGCCTCCTTCCCTCCCTCTTTGTTCCTACATTTCTTTTTTCCTTCCTTTCTTCCTTCCCTCCCTCTTTGTCCCTTCCTTCCCTCCCTCTTTGTCCCTTCCCTTTGCAAGCAGGAAATCTTGCACAGGAATTGCAGCTGGGGATTCCCACCCCCCCATACACACACTTTCCCTGGCTTGCCTCGCATTGGGGTTTCCTCATTTCTTCTCTCCTCCCTCCCTTTCCTTCCTTCCCTCTTTGTCCCTTCCACTGGGAGCTCTCTTTGGATTGGAGCCCCTTGGCAGAGTTTGGGGCCGGGCATACAGTTTCCAGCTGATTGGCGGCCCCGGATGGGGCCTCCCAGGTGCATGGCATTGCATTGACCCACCGGGAACTCTCTGGACTGGAGCCCATTGGCGGAGGTCGGGACTGCTGTACGGAGTTGCCAGCTGATCGGCAGCCCAGCATGCAGCATCCCGGGTGCACGGTGTCACGCCGACCCTCCCGGAGCTCTCTTTAGACTGGAGCCTGTCGGCGGAGGTTGGAGCTGGCCGTATGGAGCTCCCAGCTGATCGGCGGCCCTGGATGCAGCCTCCCAGGTGCACGGTATGCGCCCATGCACTGGTCTTGCTGTGTCAACCCATCGGGAGCTCTCTGTGGACTGGAGCCCACCAGGGTCGGCTTTACAGAGTCGCCAACAGTGGAGGGGAGGGAGTCAGGTGGGCGCGTTTTTTCCTCCACACGCACATTCTGATGGCTTCGCCTGGCGCGAATCAGCAAAACAAACGTGTGCCTTGATTTCCACCTGCTGCTGCAGGATGAGTCCTTGGGGAGGGAGCATGGCATCTGGCCACTTTGTTTTCCCCTCTGTAAAGCCGGGCACCTTGGGAAAAGGAGAGGGGGAAAAGTCTCGAGCCCCGGGAGGCAACATGAGGGCTGTGAGGGGTATCCCAATCTCACGGGGGGGGGGGGGGAGAGGAAAAGAAGATAGAAGAGAGTGAGGCTGCAACAGAGGATAAGAGAGAAGGTGGAAAAGAAGGAGGGGCAGTTGTGAGGTTGGTGCTCAGGGCTGTGATGTGAATGGTCTCAAACACCTACCTGCTGAGGGAGTGGATGGCTCTGTCCCTTTTAGGCTCATGCTTGCTTCTGAAGTAAGAAGAGGTGGGGGGGAAGGGTGACACGGATCCTGCACGAGAAGAAGTCAATCCAGTTGCTGCACAATGAGTCCCTGGGGAGGGCGGGGCCTCGCTCTGCACCTGCGCTCCTTGTGCGCTCTCGGTAGGGTTCTTGCAGGCCGCTGCCAAGCAGCATATTTTCCAGTAGCAAGTGAGCTGGGAAGGAGTGGAGCAGGGGGGAGGCAGGGGGGAGGAAGGTGATGCCACATACCACCAGCCAGGTGCTTGCGTGCCGCCAGTGGTACACGTACCACTGGTTGAAAAGCCCTGATTTAGATGAGGGAATAGATGGGAAACTCATCAAATTTGCAGATGATACTAAACTGACAGAAATAGCCCACACCCCAGAAGACAAAATCATGATCCAAAAAGATCTTGACAGACTTGAACAATGGCTCCTATCCAACAAAGTGAAATTTAATGTGGAGAAAAGCAAGGTGGAGTCCTAGTGGATGATCACTTAAACATGAGCCAGCAGTGTATGGCAGCAGCAAAAAAGGTAATACAATTCTTGGTATAGAGGCATAGAATCAAATTCATGTGAAGTATTAGTACCCCTTTATAAATCCTTAGTAAGACCACACCTGGAATACTACATCCAGTTTTGTCACCACATTACAAAAAAGTGCAAAGAAGAGCAACTAAGATGATTAAGGGCCTGAAGACAAAAACATAAAGAACGTTTGTAGAAATTGGGAATGGCCAGTCTAGAGAAAAGAAGGACTAGTAACATGATAGCAGAATTCCAGTATTTGAGGGGCTGCCATGAAGAAAGGGATTCAGAATTTTCCAAAGCTCCAGAAGGCAGGACAAGAAACAATGGATGGAAACTAATCAAGGAGAGAAGCAACTTGGAATTAAGGAGAAACTTCCTGACAGTGAGGACAATTAATCATTGGAACAGCCTGCCTTCAGAAGTTGTGGGTGTTTCATCACTGGAGGTTTTTAAGAAGAGACTGGACAGTCACTTTTCTTAAATGGTATAGGGTCTCCTTCTTATCCAACCCAGGGGGTTGGATAAGAAAACCTCCAAGGTCCCTTCCAGCTCTATTCTGATTGAAACATTAAAAGGAGGGGGGGGGAATCAATGCTTTTCTATAGAACTTCTGTGTGTTATTATACATTTGTGCAGGCAGATAACAGTACTCTGCTATCACCTGTTATCTGGTTCAACTTCTAGAAACTGATGTTTGAAGTGTGAAGAAAGGATGAAGATATGAATAAGAATACAGTGAGAAACTGGTGAAGCGGGCACAGCAGCACCTGCATTTTCTGCATTGCATGAGAAAAGCACATCTTCCTTCCCCTGTCCTGACCACTTTCTACAGGGGAACGATCAAGAGCATCCTGTCATACAGCATCACATTCTGGTTTGGAAGCATCATGCTTCAAACAGGAAGGCAATGCAGAGATTGGTGAGGATGGCTGAAAAGATCATTGACAGTTCCCTCCCCTCCATCCAGGACATAGCACAGAAGTGTTGCTTAAGCAGCGTCCGTAAGATTATCTGGGACACTATGCATGCTCTTCACGACCTGTTTTCCTTGTTACCTTCTGGGAGGAGGCTTCGTGGTATCTGCAGCAGAACATCCAGATTCAGCCATAGTTTCATTCCATACAGCATTAACCTTGTGAACTCTCAAGCTTTCTCTTTCCATTATATATTTAAGATGGACAATATTTAATATTTAGTGGTTATGTATATGTAGAGGTGTGGGTCTATACATATGTGTGTATAGTATGGTTAGGTGTGTGTCATGTATGTGTTCCACTTTGAGAGTGGGCAACTAAATTTCATTTTTGATGTGTGCCATTGTGCCCAAAGTAAAAAAAAAATGACAATAAAGGTTATCTCATCTCATCTCATCTCATCTCATCTCATCTTATCTCATCTCATCTCATCTTAATAATGGTATCTTCCCTATCTGCCTGTAATCTGCAGCAATTCCTTGAGTCTTTCCTCAGTGCGTTAACAGACTGGGATTAATGCTATCATAAAATCTCAGCTCTTCCCATGTCAGAATCAATTTATATTTCATTTTTAACTATCTCCTCTGAGCTAACCCCAAATTTCATCTCCCCCTGGATTCTGCCATTCCCAAGGGGGAGAGGGAACAGGCATGGAACTTTATGGTTTTCACTTCCTTGCTTAAATGTAACCTTTGTTTATTCTGCCTGCCTGCTATCCATCACAATATAATCAATTGCTTTCTCACTAGGCATTCCCTCTCAACTTATGGGCAACTAGGAAAGGGGGCGGGAAAGGGAGAAATACAACCCTCCGGAAGTGTGAGGAGGGTGGAAATGATCCTGCTGCAATCGGATTGTTATTTCTCCTTTCCCATGATGGGCTTACCACCTGGAGCTTGGCTGGTCTGGAACTGACCGAATGAACTGTGGGGTGGGGTTTTGCTTGGGGACACTTTAAAAATATTGATCTCTGAGGGAATTCCTCAGATCCTGTCTATTATGCCTGCTATCTCCTATTTCTTAGTAAAAGTTTCTGCTTGGAAAATCTTGTCTCCAAGAGTCCTTCTTTCTTAAGATGTGGGCTGAAGTGGATTCTACCATCCCATATTTTATCTGATTATTCCTCTTTGAATTCATCAATGAATACTTTTTCATTCTAGGCCAAGTCCTGAGCCAACAGCTGACTTATAACAGCAAAAGTTTGGCCATAATGATGCTGTTTGTCATTTCTTAACTGGATCGCAAAATTAGTTTTCAAGTGTACTAACTACAGAATTAGTACAGTAGCCTAAATCTGGGTTCGATAACCTCTATGCAGTTCTTTCAGTCATAATGCTAATTGTAAATTCTGTGTGGATATGGTCAATTGCTAAATCAAACATCTCAGGATATGTATGATTCACTTTAAGCAAAGATGGTAGTACATTTGCTTGGATTTCTGTTTGTCAAGCAAGGAGGCAGGTTTCCTGCAAGAAAGGCTGCTGCAGTTGTTCTAACAAAAGTTTAGGGATGAAATTAGTATAGACACTACTGGTTGCACTGGATTCTGTCCCACCTAATGGCTAATTATTCTTTTGGGGTTGCAATAGCTTTGAGTCTGGAGCATATCATTGGCAGTTAATGGAGTTGCTAAAGGAAGTTAATGGGTTGCCTTTGTGCTCATAGGAATAAATAATCAAGCTGTCAGATTTTCCTAAACACAGAAATAAACCAACAATCTCCTCAAATGTTTTGGTTTAGCTCATGTCATTAGACCTGGAAGAATATTAAAAGACACTGCTGAGGTAGATTAGAATATTTATTGCAGGTTAAAAAAGGCCAAAAATTGTAATTAATTAGTCATTGCATTACTAATATGGAAATGGTTTATGCTGCTTATATCCTCAGGTGTTTAAACTTTTCTCCCTCCCTGTGTTCCAAATTAATGGGTATTTGGGTGATGTTTGGTAACCTTGAAGCTGACTGCTTGCTGAATGTTTAAATAATACCCAATAGCAACATGGTAAGTGCTGAAAAATGCACTCCAGCCAAGCTGAAAAAGTAAATCTGACAAAGGTGTAACCAAAGAATGGGATTTTACTAGCCATTTCTTTTTTCTTCTCCCCATAGTTTTGCTTGTAACCTAACCTAGCCTGGAAGAAGAAAAGTAGAATCATTGCTGACTCTCTGAAGCACCTGGGTTTGCTCTCTAGAATGCAGAGCTGAATTTCTGCAAGCTAGTATCAGTGGTGGCATAAAAGGGCAACAAAGTCATCTTATACTGTTTTGGTGTATTTGATTTACCAGATATACATAAGGTTGTAGCCTATTCTTTTTCCAATTCTTTATCCAATAGTCCTAAAAGAAAAATTTCTGGTTTCCATTATATATCTATTTTAAGAATCTTCTGGATTAAGACATATCTGTATCCAATATTATTTCTTTGCTTTATCGCAATATCACATATGGTTAAAAAGTACCTTCCAACAAACATCTGAGACATATTTAACAAATTATCAGGTGTTAAATACTAATGGTACATTATTTGATAAAAAATTCTTTAAGGTTATAATTTAGCATTAGATGTCGAACCTATTCTTTTCCTAGGGGGGAATCTATCTCATTTCTTTCATAATTCATTTATTTCTCAGGGTTCTGCCACTCTCCTGAGGGGGAGGGGGGAAGGCTCTGTGGAATATTATTCTGCTTTGCTACAGTGTATCTTTACTGTTGTTCCTACATACTTACTTTTTGAACTGTCTCTCCCTTGATGCTACCTTGGGGTGAGAAAGAAATGTGTCTCTGGACATCTGGGTTATCTCTCACTTTGGAAGGGAAGATGCGAAGACCAACAACATCTTCACAAGCATGGGAAAGGACCCCATTATCAGCTCCTTTTCTATAGCGGATTGTTTTTTTTTTATTGATTTTTGTTTCTTTCCCTTTTCCTCACTCTTGTCCATTTCTCTTTACTCTTTTCCCCAATGCCTTTATTTTCATTTATATATGAGAACTTAATTTTTAAGTTGCTACTTCTCTACACTCCTGGTCTTAGGTGTCTCCTGCATTGATCCCTTTATCTCTGCTTTTAGATATTCCATTATAGGACATAGACAGAACAAACTGTGGCAGAGGGAGAACTATTCTTATTATATTCTTATTTGATACTAATTTTCTGCACATACTTTGTGTTCAGCCCACTGCTCCTTCCTTTACTGTAATTTTGTTGGTGTCTGGATTTGTATAATACAGTATGTTATTTTTTTCCTATTTATTTTACATTGACTTTATATAGTATATTGAAATACATACAGAAAGATAATTTTCTCAAATTGAGCAATTCATAAATGAAGGGCACAAAATATGCATTAAGACAAGAATCTATGTGATGCTTTTAAAATATAAAAAAGCTATTTACATTTTATGGTGGGTTTTTTTTTTTACAAAAGTGATTCCCTGTTTCATGGATGGCATATATGTTTCCTGTTAATAAAGAAAGGTCAAACTGGTGAACATTTGATAAAATAGTCACCAGGAAGTGACTCAGTGGCATTTGATTAACTATTACATTCTGTATGAAGGATGTTGTTTTGCTATATAGTTTACCATTACAGTGATACCAATCTCTGAATTCAAAAGGTGGTTGTAATCTTGAATTGTTATGTTAAAGAATGCCAGTGAACAGATTGTAACTAATTCAAATAAGATGAAATAAGTAAGAAGTATTGTATATCAAGATTTAGGATATCGACTTCCGGGTGGCAAGGCGCCGCCGAAGACAGCTGTTTTCGGGCTGTCCGCTCCGCGGCTTTGTAGAACCGCCGAAAACAGCGCCGATCAGCTGTTCCGGCGGTTCGGAAGCCCCCTCCTCGGGAGAAGAGGAGGGGGTGAGTATCCAGGTAGGGGTAGAGCTCTCCGGGGCCGCCAGAACTTAAAGTTCTGGCGGCTGAAGGATTGAGCCCCCCCGAAGCCTGGATTCCTCCGGGCTGCGCAGCGTTTCTGCTCCGTGCTTTTAGGAGCAGAACAAGGCATTCACAACCATCCCTGCTTATAGGAAAGGACTTTGGAAAACGAGAAAGCAGTCAGAGCGATGCAGGAGAATAAGGTGCAAGTGGACTTTTGATCTTTGGCTCAATCTACATTGAAGACTTTGAAAGTGAAAGTGCGTAGTAAGTAACAGTGGGGGAAAATGGCGGCTAAATCTTCCAAACTTATTAGAGGTGCGGGGGCTTCCCCCCTGCAGCAGTCTTCGTTGCAAGCCTTAGTGCCCCCTGCACCTTCACCTTCGCCTGTTTTAACAGTTAAAGTTTTGCAAGATGCTTTGGAAAAGCATTCACAGCAAATAGATGAGATTATAGATGAAAAGTTGGATGAAAAGTTGGAGGAGAAGTTTACAGGAATAAGGGAGGACATTTTGCTTGCTTTTCAAGGCATGGCAATATGTATTGAACGCTTGGACGAAAGAGTGGAAGATCTCAGCCAAAATAATACTAAATTAGAGGCAAAGATATTAGAGACTGAGAATGTGGTGGATAAAATTGATAATGATCTGACATTGGTGCAGTACCATGAAATGGAGTTTGCTGTGAGAATCAGAGGTCTGAAAGAGAATTCTAAAGAAGATTTGAAGAAAATAGTTTCTGAGGCTTTGGAAGAGGTGTTGGGACGGCCAGCTGATGGAATTGTAGAAGATATAGATAAAATCTTCCGTGTCAATTCCTGGATTGCAAGACAAAGGAAACTACCTAGAGATGTGGTTGTTTATTTTACAAAGAGAGCAACCAGGAATGAAGTTATTCAAGTTTCTTACAATACTAAGCTTGTAATTGCAGAGCAAGAAGTTCTGGTTTTAAAAGAGATCCCTCCAAGAATTTTAAGGAGAAGAAAGGAATTTGCATTTTTGGCACAGGAGCTTAAGCGACGTGATATCAAGTTTAGATGGGAGATCCCAGTGGGTATGGTGGTAATGTATGAAGGCATGAGACACCGTTTTGTTACAGTGATGCAGGCATGTGATTTTTACAGTAATGTCTTAAAAGCAACCCCCATACCACTTTTGGAATCAACAAAGAAGAATGGTGAGGGAAAGCCTCAAGGTGCTGAAGGAATAACACAGACAGATGAGAAAGCAACAGGAGTGGATCAAATTTCAGCAGTATCGGAAGAAGCAAGAGACCAGAGAATTACACGTGCTGCTTCGAGACGAATGAGACGTGAGCAAGAACAGGATCAGCAGAATGTTGTGGAACCTCCAAAGTGTACCTATAGCGAAGCTGTGGGAGGGGCGCGGCCTAAAAATGTGAAGGGGATCCTGGAAGACGCGCTCCAAAAGCTTCGGGTCGCTAAAGATGGCGACTAAGTTTTTAACTTGGAATGTCAATGGATTAAACTCACCACAGAAGAGAAAGAAAATTTTTCAATATTTAAAACAATTTAAGACTGATGTTATTTGCTTACAAGAAACACATATTAGAGTTATGGACCAAAAGTACTTACTAAATTCAAGATTAGGCACACAATTTATTGCTTCTGCAACAAATAAGAAAAATGGAGTGGTTATTTATGTCAAGAACACAATTACAGCGGAGTTAATTGAAGCAGATCAACAAGGAAGATATGTTATAGTAGACTTGTTAATAGAAGGCAAAAAAACGCTTTTGGTTGGATTATATGCTCCTAATCAACAACAAGCTGACTTTTATAGTTTATTACACAGCAAGATTACTCAATTGGATTATAAATCTTTTATTTTTATGGGAGACTGGAATGGTGTTTTGAACGTACAAATGGACAAGAGTGGTTCTTTTAGAACCACTAAATTGCCTAAGTCTTTTTTTGAGATGATGGATGATTTGGAACTGCGAGATATTTGGAGGGAAAGAAACTTACAAGAAAAGGACTATACCTTTTTTTCTGATAGACATCAATCTTTTTCTAGGATTGATTTTATATTAGTTACTAATGATCTTTTTTCTAGGACTAAGAAGATAAAGATTTGTTCAAGAACTATGTCTGATCATAGTCCAGTTTGGTTAGAGATTGAAAAAGACATTAGAGACAGGCGTTCTTGGCGTTTAAATGAGAATCTGTTTAGAAATCAGGAAAATGTGGAAGAATGTAAAAAACAGATGAAGGTTTTTTTTGAAACTAATATGCATAAGGGTACCTCTATGGAAATGGTATGGGATGCTAGTAAGGCATATATGAGAGATGTGTTGATATATCTGAATAATAAATACAGACGTAATTTGGAATTTAGGAGGAAGGAATTAGAGAATGAGATTAGGGAAAAAGAAAAGGCCTTAATTTTGAACCCATTGGATGTGAAGATTAAAGAGATTATTAATTTATTAAGGGGACAATTTGACAAGTTAATGGCTGATCAGGTGGCAACTAATCTACGGTTTTCTAGGCATAATACTTTTTGTAATGCCAATAAACCAGGTAGATGGTTAGCCTATATGCTAAGGAAGAAGCAAAGGGCTTCTAATATAGATAAAATAGAATATAAGGGTAAGGTTGTGTATCAGCAGAATCTTATTAAGGAAACTTTTGTTGATTTTTATTCTAAATTTTATGCTAGAGATAAGATTAATGAAACAGACATTGATGTATATTTGAGGGACGTTAGCATTCCGGTTCTTACGCAAGAACAAAAAGAAGAGATGAATCAACTGATAACTGAGGAAGAAATACTTTTGGCAATCAAACAGTTAAAAGTGGGTAAAGCGCCAGGTACAGATGGTTTGACTGCTGTGTATTATAAAAATTTACAGTTTGAGATGATAAAGCCACTAAAGGAATTGTTTCAGACAATTCAAAAGGGGGGAGGAGTGCCTCCGTCTTGGCAAACTGCTTTTATTTCTTTGATTCCAAAGGAAGATCAGGATGTTACTCAAGCAAGAAATTATAGGCCAATATCACTTTTGAACACGGATTACAAGATATTTGCTAAGTTTTTAGCTAACAGACTGATGAGGGTATTGCAACAGGTAATTCATGGTGATCAAACTGGGTTTATAAGTGGAAGACAAATGAAAAATAATGTGAGGCATATAGTTGATTTGTTGGAATTTTTGGAAAGGAATAACCAGATCCCTGCAGCATTGATCTTTTTGGATGCTGAAAAAGCCTTTGATCAATTGGATTGGAAATTTTTGATGAAAGTATTAGACAAAATGAATTTTGGGGATGAATTTTTACAACCAATTAGGGCACTATATCAAAAGCAAACAGCCCGAATAATTGTGAATAATAGTCTGACTGAAATGTGTAATATTGAAAAGGGTACAAGGCAGGGGTGCCCGCTATCACCGTTATTATTTGTTCTAACATTGGAGATATTATTGATTAAAATACGGAATTAGGAAATAATTAAGGGAATTCAAATAAGAGATCAGGATTATAGATTGAGGGCGTTTGCGGATGATCTGGTTATTACGGTGATACAGCCAGAAAATTCTGTATGGAATTGATGGAGTTAATAATGCAATATGGGAAAGTTTCTGGATTTAAGGTTAATATACAAAAAACTAAAATGTTGTCTAAAAATATGATAGTATTACAAAAGGCAGCTTTAGAAAGGTTAACTGGATTTGAAATTGTTGAAAGGGTTAAACATTTGGGGGTATACTTGACACCCTCAGTCGTAAAATTATACAAAAATAACTATGAAAAGCTATGGAACAAAGTTCAAAAAGAATTGGATAGTTGGAAAAAATTACAATTGTCATTATTGGGAAGAATTGCAGCAGTGAAAATGAATGTTTTGCCAAAATTTCTATTTTTGTTCCAAATGATACCCATTCTTAAAAAGGACTCAAACTTGGAAGAATGGCAGAAGGGTATTAATAAATTTGTTTGGGCAGGGAAAAGGCCATGGGTTAAATTCAAAATTATGCAGGATACGCGTGAAAGAGGTGGTCTAAAAATGCCCAATCTTAAATTATATTATGAAGCTGCTGCATTATCAGCGATAAGTGATTGGATTAACTTAACACAAGGGAGATTATTAAATCTTGAAGGTCATGATTTGCTATTTGGTTGGCATGCATATTTATTGTATGACAAGAAGGTAGATAATGTGTTTAAGATGCATATTTTAAGATATGCTTTGTTGCGAGTTTGGAAAAAACATAGACATAAGTTAAACTACAAGATACCCTTATGGGCAATACTGAAACACGCAATAGAGAACATAAATGTTGGATTCAAACATGATGTGACTACATATAAGGAAATCTTGAGTTTGGAGAGGAATGTATGGTGTTTGAAGCCATATAATTTTTTACGAGGAAAAAAGATTGTTCAAACCTGGTTTCAGTATGGGCAACTACAAGCCAGGTGGAAAGAAGATCAGAAAATTGGTTTTTTAATGAATGATGAAAACTTGGTAAAGCAAATTAGAAATCAGGGCCCAGCACATATCAAACGGATATATCTTGCATTGATAGAAATTGATTCAGAAACAGAAATTGTTAAAGACTGTATGATAAAATGGGCGCAGAATATTCAGGAAGTTATTACAATGGACACTTGGGAAAAGATTTGGGTGAGAAATGTAAAATTTACACAAGCTCAAAATTTAAGAGAGAACTTTTATAAAATGTTTTATAGGTGGCATTTAGATCCTAAAAAGTTAGCAAGTATGTATCCGAATTATCAGCCTAAATGTTGGAGATCTGGTGGCGAAGATGCAACGTATTTTCATATATGGTGGACTTGTAAAAAGGTTAAAGCATTTTGGATTAAAATCTGGTGGAATATGCAGAAGATATTCAAGAAAAGGATAAAGTTTTGTCCGCAATTGTTTTTATTGGGTATTATTACTGATACTACTGTTGTGGACATTAAGCTGATGCTGAACTTGATTACGGCAGCGAGACTTTTAATAGGGCAATACTGGAAGAAGGAAGAACTGCCGACTATAGAAGAATGGACTTTAAAGGTTTCCAACCTGGCGGAAATGGCAAAGATTTCAGCGTATCTGAAAGACCATTCGCAACAACGATATAATGCGGAGTGGAAAAAATGGATTGATTACATTCAGAATAAATATGGGACTAAAAAGTTTCATTTAGCATTTGAATAAGTATTGATGGGATATTTATATTGCTTGTAGTCATTTTATAAGAGCTAAAGTGCTGTAGATCTAATAGTTTATTGTTATTAGCATATGGTAGTTTATGATTTTTTTTTACTTTTATACCTTGTATTCAGCTCTGGGAAGTCGGGGAGGGGGGAGGGAGGAAGGGGAGGGTGGGAGGGTGGGAGTGGGTTGGGAAGGGAGGGAGGGGGTGGGGGTCGGGATGTTAAAGATAAAATGTACTGAAAAACTTTTCAATAAAAAAAAAAAGATTTAGGATATCAACATTTAGGATACCTTAAAAAATATTATGTATTAACAAGAAAGTCTAATCCAAGAAGATTGATAGATCATCACTGTTCTTTAGCAAGAAGGCTACATGAGCTGATGAAGTATCCACAGAAGTCTGGCAAGCAACAGAAGAACCAGTAAAACTTCTAGCCAAGCATTGCCAGCAAATTTGAAGAACCATACAGTGCCCAACAGATTCAAAGAATTCAATCTATGTAACAAAATCACAGAACAGAAACTTAACAGAATGTGCAAACTATTGCACAATTTTCTTAATTTCATATGCTGTCAAATTAATGTTATATAGAAAAGGGGATGCCAGATGTTCACCTTGGCTTTAGTAAAGACTGAGGAATATGAGACATTAAATATGAGATTTTAAAAGGGATAAGACAAGGAGATTCACTGTCTCTATTTTTGGTCATTTTGGTTCTTGATGTATTGAATAGAGACATTTAACAGAATATCAGAAAATTATGGAAGTTAAGAATTGAAAAGAAACCTTATAAATTAAGGGAATTTGTGGGATGATTTGGTATTAATTTTAGTAAAAGAAGTCAGCATATATAGCAACAAAGTTTCATTTTTTCCAAGTATTTTTTCCGGTAGTCATTAATGAAAAACCTCTGGTTTCAACTTTATATATTTTTTAAGAATCTTGTGAATTAAGACATAAATCTGGCCCCAATATTTCTTTGTTTTGTACAAGTCCACCAGAGAAGAATTAAAGATACCTTCTTTACAATTATATTTCCAATGTGTATTTGAAAAATCTTTATATATCTTTGACAGTTTCTCAGGCATGTATCAAAAATACATCATTAAAATTTTCTTTTAGATTATATAATTCAGTGTAAATTTCTATCCACTCATCTGCACTCCCACACATTCCCAATGTTCAAGGATTATAATATAACCAACATTTTTGGCCCATTGAATCACACTATGTGTATAACATATTCATTTTCCAAGTTTAGCAACATTTTATAAATCTTAGCAATAATGTGTTCATTATTAGCTCACAGTATAATTTCAAATTCACTTTTTTCACATTTAAAACTATAAATTTTTCTTATCCAAATTAAATCTTTCTTTTATTCTAAATATATGAGCCAGTGATAAACATGTCCTTTTAACTCCAATTCTTCTTTCAACTTGAGGTTAGGTTCATCTTAAATTAATAGATATTATTTGATCATAAGTTCATCAATTTGGTCTCACTGTAATTTCTTTTCTGAAAAAGGTTTCCAGTGGTGATAACCAAAAAGGTATCTTAGGAGAGAGTCATATTTTATATTTGTTCCAAATTCTGTCTGTTTTCCCAGGATAAAGTTTGCATTTGCCTATTATAAATCTGTTTAGATAAATATTTAAATAAACATCTACATTTCATTTTATAAATCTGATAATGGATTTCTTTGATTGAATTATTATTGTCCCTATTACATAGTTAACATTTGGTTTGCTCTTTAATTCATTCATTTATAAATGTATGGTAATAGAATTGTGTGTTCAAAAATCACCAATGAAATTGGAGCAGATTTTCACATGCCAAACATAGTGTCAAGTTTCTGATGTATGGGCTTTTCAAGTGACTCTGAGGCATTGTTTACCTTAAAAGTCCTTTATTAGTGTACTACACTGGCAAATGCTTGCTCAAAGGAAGCTAGAATCTGAAATCTCCTTCCCTTGCACAATATAATTAAACACAATTCTCCATCTTTCAAATTTTGTCATTAATCATATTCTCCAATTAATTTAAAGAATCAGCTTCCCTTCTGTTAGAAGAACCGCCAAAGTCTTATCTTCTTTAGAGAGACAAATGGCCTTCAAAGTGCATTCCTACTCTTCCCTCCAACCAATTTTAAACTAAAACAATACACAACTCTTAAAGCAATACACAAGTTTAACATATGAAATAGCTACTTCTTCATCTCATGTCAAGCAATAACATTTGATGTTAGCAGCGTTGACATCCAGCCCCCCTTAGAAAAAGGACAGATCCTGTAATGTAAACAAAACACAAGATAGGAATTGGCTTTTGGTTTGTTGGGGTGTTTCTCATAAAACCTTTTGATAAGTCTATCAGCTTTCACATCAGTAGATTTCACCCAACTGGCTTCAGACAATGGGTATCCCTTCCACTGTACCAGGTATTGCAATTTTCCATTAAAGATTCTAGAGTCAAGAATACGTTTCACTTCATAATGTGTTTGACCTGCTACCACGAGAGGTCCAGGTGCTTTCTTAGGGGGAGGTCTTAAAGTGGAGGTTTGAAAAGGTTTCAGCAAGCTACGATGGAACACCAGGTGAATTTTCCCCAAAGGTCTGGGTAGTTTCAATTTTACTGTGATTGGGTTGATGATTTTCACAATGGGGAAAGGCCCCAAGAATTTTGGTCCCACTTTCTTGTTGGGTAATATCAGGCATAGGTATTTGGTCGACAAATAAACCTTTTCCTCAACTTGGAATGTTCTTTGGGGAGCTCTCTTTTTGTCAGTTTGCTTTTTGTAGGTCTCAAAAGTCTTTTTTTAAGGCCACCTTTGTATTTTTCCAAACTTTGTCCCAACCCCTCACCCACTGATCAATAGTCTGGGAAGCGGAGGGTAACTTACGGTATTCTGGTATGGGGTTGAATTCTTTCCCTGTGGCTACATGGAAAGGAGTGTAGGTGGTGCTGCTATATACTGAATTATTGTAAGCCACTTCTGCAAAAGGGAGGAGGTCGGTCCAGTTCATTTGTTGGTAAGAGACATAGCATCTAAGGTATTGTTCCACCATTTTGTTGGCGGACTCTGCAGTTCCGTTAGTAGCTGGGTGAAAAGCAGTTAATAGGCCTTGAGATGATCCAATTAATTTAAGAAAGTTTCTCCAAAAGTTCGCTGTGAACTGCACCCCTGAGTCCGAAATTATTCGCTTAGGGGCGCCTTGTAATCGATTAAAAAAAAACATGTAGTCGATAGATATGTTTTAGGAACAACTTATTCAGGCGTTGAGCCGATGGAAGTCCTTTGCAGGCAATAAAGTGAGCCTGTTTTGAAAATAGGTCTATCACAGTCCAAATGACAGTATTTCCTCTACTATCGGCTAGGTCTTACTATAAAGTCCATAGCTATTTCTTCCCATGGCTGAGAAGGTTCGGCCACCGGTTGCAATAATCCAGGGGTCTTTCCTGGTATTCTTTTCATGGTGGCACATACAGTACAGCTCTTGACATAGTTTTCTATGTCTCATTTTAGTCCCGGCCACCAAAATTGCCAGCGAATGAGATGTAGAGTTTTTAGATATCCGAAATGTCCAGCCTGTTTGACATCATGGCTGTGTTTGAGGGCCTTAAGGCAAAGAGCTTCAGGCAAGTACAATTTTTCCCCCTTGTAAGCCAGACCATCCCTGCATGTTAGGGATATCTAATTGTCTTTGAACCATTGATCAGTGAGCAGTTGTCACTTTATTTTCTTTACCCCGGTGTCATCAGGATTAGGGGTCCTGCGAGGTGTGAGTTGGGCCGCAGTTTGTGGACCAGGGATAATTGCCTCATGAACTTCTTAATGTTCACTTTTGTATTGTGGCAATCGGAAGAGCGCATCAGCTAGGAAGTTTTTTCTTCCTGGTATGTACTTTAGAGTAAAGTTGAAATGGTTGAAGTACTGTGCCCATCGTACTTGTTTTGGGGACAATTTTCGGGGAGTTTTTAGTGCCTCTAAATTTTTGTGATCTGTCCATACTTCAAAAGGCACCTTGCTCCCTTCTAAGTAGTGCCACCAGTTAAATAGCCCCCACCTAATTGTGAAGGCCTCCTTCTCCCAGACTGTCCATCTCCTCTCACTTTCAGTAAATTTGCTAACATTGAATGTTATTGCTTGACAAGAGATGAAGAAGTAGCCATTTCATATGTACTGCTTTAAGAGATGGAGTTTAAGGTTGGGAGGGGGGAAGAGGAGGATTGTACCTTCAAGGCCATCTCTAACTAAAGAAGATAAGTCCTTGGTGGGTTTTCTAACTGAAGGGAAACTGATTCTTTAAATTAATTGGAGAATATGATTAATGACAAAATTAGAAAGGTAAAGAATTGTGTTTTAATATATTGTGCAAGGGGCAGAGATTTCAGATTCCAGATTCCTTCAAGTAAGCATTTTCAGGTGTATTAGGCTGAATAAAGGACTTTTAAGGTAAACAATGCCTCAGAGTCACTTGAAAAGCCCATATGTCGGAAACTTGACATCAAGCTGGAATCCACACTATTTAAACTAATTAGGGAGTCCCGAACTCCCATTGCTGTCTCCAGGTTTGGGAGGAAGTCTGGCAAAGAGTTGGGGAAGATCCCATAATGGAGGGAGAAAAATTGCCTGAAGCCAGCGCCCTGGCACCAGCAGCCACCCCAGTGGGGGAAGGGCCAGCAAAGAAGCTGGCAGGGAAAGAGTTTCAGCAATCCACCCAGCTGGGAGCTAGACACAAACAATCAGGAGAATTGGTCTGGTCGTCAGAGTATATTAAGCCCAGCGGAGACTCCAGGTGCCTCAGACCAGCCTTGCCATTCCCAAGGGCTTCAAAGGCAGATGAGGTGGGATGACAACAAAGAGAATCCTGCACATTGTATTCCCCAGACTGGTGGGGAGCAGCCAGGCCAGCTGAGATTGAATACTTGGGTGAGTGGAAAATCCTGTCTGCAGATCAGACTGCCTGCCAGACCCAGGAGTCCCCAGCCAAGCCATCCAGACCCATAGAGATAGAGGACCCCAGCTTGGGGCCTCTGCAGCAATGGGAGGTTGGGAAGCACCCACAAGTGAAAGGCCAACAACTTCTGAGCTTGGCCCAGCTAATAGAAGCCTTGCAACAGCTGGGGGTGGTGCAGAAGCCTGGAGATCAGGAGCTGGTGGGAGGAGAACAGCAAGGGTGGCAGCAGCAAGAGCCAAACATGCAACCCCTGAACATACAGCAGGACCAGTGGGGACAGCAGCGGTGGGGGTCCTGGCAGCCATTAAATCAGCAACCAGAGTGGGGCCAGCAGCAACTGGGGGCACAAAAACAGCAGTGGGGCCCCCAGCAGCCATTGAACCAACAACTAGGGTGGGGCCAGCAGCAATGGGGACCCCCAAGCAAGCAATGATGAGTCCATCCTTCAGAGCAAACTTCAATGGGGACTCAGAGAAACTGATTTTTTTCCTCAACCAAGTATGCTCTCACTTGAATCGTTGGGGTCACATTTACCCGGACCCGGGTGCGATGGTCGATGTGATTGCATCCAACCTAGAGGGAGAAACATCTGAATGATTGAACAATTTATATAACGAGCAGGCCCCTGAATGGGAGGACCCCCACCTTTTTCTCCTGGGGCTGAGGGAAAGATTTGAGGACCCATCCATTGCCCTCAAAGTGGAAGAACAAATTTATAAGATAAAGCAAGCTGGCCGGCCTGCCCTAGAGTATGTGCGGGAGTTTCAAAAGATGGCAGGTTGAATAGACAGATGGCCTGAGCAATCAATAATTCATCTTTTTAGAGAAGGGTTAGACAACCACCTGTCTCAGTCATGTATCTACCGAGCTGTACTCGACCAGCTGCATGAATGGTACCAGGCAGTGGTGAAATTAGATGTCCAGCTCACCCACTATAAAAAGCTTCACCCACCTGAAGCTGTGCCAAAACCAGGATCCAGATGGATACCACCCCCTCAAAAACCCCCAACAATTTCTACTGCTGAAAGACCTAGACCACCTACAGGTCCGCCAATCAAGTGCTTTCGATGTGGACAGCAGGGATATCAAGCAACGAACTGCCTAGTTCCTTACCTGCAACAGCAGAGTAGACCAGGTCCAACAACGAGGAAGAAACCCACACAGCAACCATTGAGAGAAAAATTGGGCCATCCAGGAGCCCGTTACCCAGGTTACATCCCCCACCCAGGAGGACGCTGGCCCACCAACCGGACCCACTCCCACTTTACCCGGTTTTGACAGTGACAATGAAGGGGAGAATGTACGCTATGTCCCCCCTTGAAATGGAGGAGATGCAGCGATATGTGGATACAAACCTAGTGAGGGGATTCATCGAACAGGCCAAGTCTACTGTGGGAGCCCCTGTGTTGTTCAAAGAGAAAAAAGATGGTACTCTATGTCTCTGTGTGGACTATAAAGGCCTAAACATTGTAAGTGTGGAAAATAAATACCGTCTCCCCCTCCTGAAAGACTTGCTAACCCACCTGGCAAAGGGGGACCTCTTCTCCAAGTTAGACATAAGAAAAGCATATTACCGGGACTTCCGGGTGGCAAGGCGCCGCCGCCGCCAGCTGATTTTAGCTTGTCAGCTTCGCGGCTTTGTAGAACCGCCGAAATCAGCGCCGATCAGCTGTTTCGGCGGTTCGGAAGCCCCCTCCTCGGGAGAAGAGGAGGGGGTGAGTATCCAAGTAGGGGAGGGGCTCTCTGGGGCCGCCAGGACTTAAAGTTCTGGCGGCTGGAAGATTGAGCCCCCCCCGAAGCTTGGATTTCTCCGGGCTGCGCAGCGTGTCTGCTCCGTTTTTCTGGGAGCAGAACAAGGCGAACGCAACCATCCCTGCCTACAAGAATGGACTTTGGAAGATTATGAATGCAGGCAGAGCGATGCAAGAGATTAAGGAGTAAGTGAACTTTTGAACTTTGGCTCAATCCACATAGAAGACCTAGAAAGTGAAAGTGCGTAGTTGCAAAAGAGGGAAAAGATGGCGGCTAAATCTTCTTCTAAACTTCTTAAAACTACGGGGGCTTCCCCTCTGCCGCAATCTACAGCGCAAGTGTTAGCACCTCCTGCATCTTTACCTTCGCCTGTCTTAACAGTAAAAGTTTTGGAAGATGCTCTGGAAAAACATTCACAGCATTTGGCTGTGATGATAGATGAGAAGATGGATGAGAAGCTGACAGAAAAGTTTACAGTAATAAGGGAGGAAATCTTGCATGTATTTCAAGGCATGGCGACATGTATTGAGCGCCTTGATGAAAGAGTGGAGGATCTTACTCAAAATAATATTAAATTGGATGCAAAGATATTAGAGACTGAAAATGTGGTGGATAAAATTGATTATGACCTGACATTGGTACAATATCATGAAATGGAGTTTGCTGTGCGGATTAGGGGCCTTAAGGAGAATTTAAAGGAAGACTTGAGAAAATTAGTTTCTGTTGCTCTTGAAGACGTGCTGGGAAGGCCAGCTGAAGGAATTGCAGAAGATATAGACAAAATTTTTCGTGTTAACTCCTGGATTGCGAGACAAAGAAAATTACCAAGAGATGTGGTTGTTTATTTCACAAAGAGAGCAATCAGGAATGAAGTTATTCAAGTTTCTTATAATACAAAGCTTGTGATTGCAGACCAAGAAGTTTTGGTTTTGAAAGAGATCCCTCCAAAAATTCTAAGGAAACGAAAGGAATTTGCATTTCTGGCACAGGAGCTTAAGCGACGTGATGTCAGGTTTAGATGGGAGATTCCAGTGGGTATGGTGGTAATGTTTGAAGATACCAGATACCGTCTTGCTACAGTCCTGCAGGCACGTGATTTCTATAGCAATGTTTTAAAAGCAATCCCCATACCACTTCTGGAACCAACAAAGGAGGGAAAGTCATATGATGCTGAAGGAACACAAATAGATGAGACTGCACCAGGAGTGATTCAAATTTCAACAATAGAGGAAGCAAAGGATCAGAGGGTTACTCGAGCTGCTTCGAGAAGAGCCAGACGTGAGCAAGACTTAGATCAGCAGATTGTTGTGGAACTTCCAAAATGTACCTATAGCCAAGCTGTGGGAGGAGCGCGACCTAAAAATGTAAAAGGGATTTTGGATGACGCGCTTCAAAAGCTTCGGGTTGCCAGAAATGGTGACTAAGTTTTTAACTTGGAACGTTAATGGATTAAACTCACCACAAAAGAGAAAGAAAATTTTTCAATATTTAAAGCAATTTAAGACTGACGTTATTTGTTTACAAGAAACACATATTAGAGTTATGGACCAAAAGTATTTATCAAATTCAAGATTAGGTACACAATTTACTGCGTCTGCAGTTAACAAGAAAAATGGAGTGGTTATTTATGTCAAGAATACAATCACGGCAGAATTAATTGAAGCTGATCAACAAGGAAGATATGTTATTGTGGACTTGTTATTAGAAGGTAAAAGAACTCTTTTGGTTGGATTATATGCACCTAATCAACAGCAAGCTGACTTTTATAGTTTATTACACAGCAGGATTACCCAATTGGATTACAAATCTTTTATTTTTATGGGAGACTGGAATGGTGTTTTGGATGTACAAATGGATAAGAGTGGATCCTACAGAAGTACCCCAAGTCATGCTAAATTGCCTAAATCTTTTTTTGAGATGATGGACGATATGGAATTACGTGATGTCTGGAGGGAGAGAAATTTACAAGAAAGAGACTATACTTTTTTTTCTGATAGACACCAATCTTTTTCCAGGATTGATTTTATATTATTGTCTAATGATCTTTTTTTTAGAACTAAGAGGATAAAGATTTGTTCAAAGACTATGTCTGATCACAGTCCAGTTTGGCTGGAGATTGGAAACGACATTAGAGAACGACGTTCCTGGCGTTTAAATGAGAATCTGTTCAGAAATCAGAAAAATGTGGAAGAGTGTAAGAAACAGATGAAGGTTTTTTTTGAAATGAATATGCATAAGGGTACTTCTATGGAAATGGTATGGGATGCTAGTAAGGCATATATGAGAGGAGTGTTGATATATCTTAATAACAAATATAGACGCAATTTGGAATTTAGGAGGAAAGAATTAGAAACAGAGATTAAAGAAAAAGAAAAGGCTTTAATTTTGAACCCATCGGATGTGAAGATTAAAGAGACTATTAAGTTATTAAGAGGACAATTTGATAAGTTAATGGCTGATCAGGTGGCAACTAATCTACGGTTTGCAAGGCATAATACTTTTTGCAATGCCAATAAACCAGGCAGATGGTTAGCATATATGTTAAGAAAGAAGCAAAGGGTTTCTAATATAGACAAAATAGAACATAAGGGAAAGATTGTGTATCAACAGAATCTTATTAAGGAAACCTTTGCTGATTTTTTTTCTAAATTATATGCTAGCGACAAGATTAACGAAACGGACATTGATTTATATTTAAAAGATTTTAATATTCCGGTTCTTACGCAAGAGCAAAAAGAAGAAATGAATCAGTTGATAACTGAGGAAGAAATATATTTGGCAATTAAACAGTTAAAAGTAGGTAAAGCACCAGGCACCGATGGTTTGACTGCTGTGTATTATAAAAATCTACAGTTTGAGATGATAAAGCCATTAAAGGAACTGTTTCAGACAATTCAAAAGGGGGGAGGAGTACCCCCGTCTTGGAAAACTGCTTTTATTTCTTTAATTCCTAAGGAAGATCAGGATGTTACTCAAGCAAAAAATTATAGGCCAATTTCACTTTTGAATACGGACTACAAGATATTTGCTAAGGTGTTAGCTAGTAGACTTATGAGGGTATTGCAACAGGTGATTCATGGTGATCAAACTGGGTTTATAAGTGGTAGACAAATGAAAAATAATGTGAGACATATAGTTGACTTATTGGAATTTTTGGAAAGGAATAACCAGATCCCTGCAGCATTGATCTTTTTGGATGCTGAAAAAGCCTTTGATCAATTGGATTGGAAATTTCTGTTGAAAGTATTAGATAAAATGAATTTTGGGGATGAATTTTTACAGCCAATTAGGGCAATATACCAGAAGCAAACAGCTCGAATAATTGTTAATAATAGTTTGACTGAAATATGCAATATTGAAAAGGGTACGAGGCAGGGTTGCCCGTTATCACCTTTATTATTTGTTTTAACATTGGAGATATTATTGATTAAAATACGGAATTCGGAAACAATTAAGGGAATTCAAATAAGAGATCAGGACTATAAATTGAGGGCTTTTGCGGATGATCTGGTTATTACTTTGACACATCCAGAAAATTCTGTTATGGAATTGATGGAGTTAATATTTCAATATGGGAAAGTTTCTGGATTTAAGATTAATATACAAAAAACTAAAATTTTATCTAAAAATATGACAGTATCACAAAAGGTTTTTATAGAAAGCTTAACTGGATTTGAAATTGTTGAAAGGGTTAAATATTTGGGGGTATATTTAGCACCCTCAAATGTTAAATTATATAAAAATAATTATGAAAAGTTATGGAATAAAGTGCAAAAAGAATTGGATAGTTGGAAAAAATTACAACTATCATTATTGGGAAGAATTGCAGCAGTAAAAATGAATGTTCTGCCAAAATTTTTATTTTTGTTTCAAATGATACCCATTCTCAAAAAGGATTCAAATTTGGAGGAGTGGCAGAAGGGTATCAATAAATTTGTTTGGGCAGGGAAAAGGCCACGGGTCAAATTTAAAATTATGCAGGATACACGCGAAAGAGGTGGTCTAAGAATGCCCAATTTTAAATTATATTATGAAGCTGCTGCATTATCAGCTATAAGTGATTGGATTAATTTGACACAGGGGAGACTCTTAAATCTTGAAGGGCATGACTTGTTATTTGGCTGGCACGCATATTTACTATATGACAAAAAGGTAGATAATGTTTTTAAAATGCATATTTTGAGGTATGCTTTGTTGAGAGTTTGGAAAAAGCACAGACAAAAATTAAATTATAAGATACCGTTATGGGCAATACCCAAACACGCAATAGAGAATATAAATGTTGGATTTAAACATGATGTGATTACATATAAGGAAATTTTGACTTTGGAGAGGAATGTATGGTGTTTGAAGTCATACAATCTTTTACGAGAAAAAAAGATTGTACAAACTTGGTTTCAATATGGACAATTACAAGCCAGGTGGAAAGAAGATCAGAAGATTGGTTTTTTGAGGGATGATGAAAATCTGGTAAAACAAATTAGAAATCAGGGACCAGCGCATATCAAACGGATATATCTTGCATTGATAGAGATTGACTCAGAAACAGAAATTGTTAAGGACTGTATGATAAAATGGGCACAGAACATTCAGGAAGTCATCACAATGGACACTTGGGAAAAGATCTGGGTGAGAAATGTGAAATTTACCCAAGCTCAAAATTTAAGAGAGAACTTTTATAAAATGTTTTACAGATGGCATTTAGATCCTAGAAAGTTAGCAAGTATGTATCCAAACTATCAGCCTAAATGTTGGAGATGTGGTGGCGAAGACGCAACGTATTTTCATATATGGTGGACTTGCAAAAAGATCAAACCATTTTGGATTAAAATCTGGTGGAATATGCAGAAGATATTCAAGAAAAGGATAAAGTTTTGTCCGCAATTGTTTTTACTGGGTATTATTACTGATACTATTGTGTTGGACATTAATTTGATGTTGAACTTAATTACGGCAGCGAGACTTTTAATAGGGCAATATTGGAAGAAGCAAGAACTGCCGACTTTAGAGGAATGGACTTTAAAAGTTTCCAACCTGGCGGAGATGGCAAAGATTTCAGCATATTTGAAAGACCATTCTCAACAACGATATATTGTGGAGTGGAAGAAATGGATTGATTACATCCAGAATAAATATGGGACTAAAAAGTTTTATTTAGCATTTGAATAAGTATATTGCTTGTAGTCAATTTATAAGAGCTAAAGCGCGAGAGAATTAATAGGTTATTATTGTTAGCATATGGGCGTTTATGATTGGTTATCTTATTTTTTATACCTTGTATCTAGCTCTGGGAAGTCTGGGGGGGGAGGGGGGAGAGGGAGGGTAAGAGGGTGGGAGAGGGCGGGGGAGGGGTGGGGAATGGGATGTTATAATTAAAATGTATTGAAAAACTTTTTAATAAAAAAAAAAAAAAAAAAAAAAGAAAAGCATATTACCGGGTAATAAAGGAGGGAGATGAGTGGAAGACAGGCTTCAACTGCCCCTTGGGGAGCTACCAATTCAGTCATGCCATTTGGACTGCAGGGGGCCCCAGCCGTATTTATTCAATTGATTAATGAGGTCCTACATGAACACCTATTAAAAGGGGTCCTAGTATACCTTGATGACATCCTGATATACAGCATAAATATGAGTGACCACATAAAACTGGTCAGAGAAGTGGAAAAGAAACTATTGAATGTCAAACTGTATGTCAAATTGTCAAAATGTGAATTTCACCAAACCCAATTAGATTATCTTGGCTATAGAATTTCCAATGAGGGTATCGAAATGGACCAAGCCAAAGTAAAAAGCATAACTGAATGGCAGCCCCAAAAGACCCACAAACAGCTCCAGAGCTTCCTAGGGTTTGCCAACTTCTACTGTCAATTTATTCCCTCTTTTGCTTAGATTGCTCTAACTCTTACAGAGCTGCTCAAAATGGGCAAGGGAGGGGGAAAACCGTGACCTGGTCAACCACTAGCATGGACTACGAGTTGTCAGAAAGCTTTTGAGAATTTAAAAAGAATATTTGTGGCTGAACCGGTCCTAAAGCACCCCTGCCCAGGGGAGCCCTTTGTAATTCAGGCAGATGCCAGTGATGTGGCAGTTGGAGCAGAGTTATTGCAAAAGAATAAAAGTGGGGTCCTGCAACCTTGTGCTTACACCTCTAAGAAATTTACTGAAAGTGAGAGGAGATGGACAGTCTGGGAGAAGGAGGCCTTCGCTATTAGGTGGGGCTATTAAAGTGGCAAAAGGGACGTGGTGGCTCAGTGGGTTAGGATGCTGAGCTTTTTGATCAGAAGGTTGGCAGTTTGGCAGGTCGAATCCCAAGTGCCACGTAACAGAGTGAGCGCCTGTTACTCATCCCAGCTTCTGCCAACCTAGTAGTTCGAAAGTATGTAAAAATGCAAGTAGAAAAATAGGGACCACTACAGTGGGAAGGTAACAGCGATCCATGCTGGCCACATGACCACGGAGACGTCCTCGGACAAGCGCTGGCTCTTCAGCTTTGAAATGGATAAGATAAGCACCGGCCCCTAGAGTTGGAAATGACTAGCACACATGTGCCGGGGAACCTTTACCTTTACCTATTAAACTGGCAGCACTACTTAGAAGGGAGCAAGGTGCCTTTTGAAGTATGGACAGATCACAAAAATTTAGAGGCACTAAAAACTCCCCGAAAATTGTCCCCAAAACACAGTACAGTATTTCAACCATTTTAACTTTACTCTAAAGTACATACTGTACCAGGAAGAAAAAACTTTCTAGCTAATGCACTTTCCTAATTGCCACAGTACAAAAGCGAACGCAAAGAAGTTCATGAGGCAATTATCCTCGGTCCACAAACTGTGGCCCAACTCACATCTCACAGGACCCCTAATCCTGATGACACCGGGGTAAAGAAAATAAAGTGAGAACTCCTCACGGATCAGTGGTTTAAAGACAGTCAGACATCCCTAACATGCAGGGATGGTCTGGCTTACAAGGGAGAAAATTTGTACTTGCCTGAAGCTCTTCATCTTAATACCCTCATACACAGCCACGATGTCAAAGAGGCTGACATTTCAGATATCTAAAAACTCTACATCTCACTCGCCAGCAATTTTGGTGGCTGGGACTAAAACGAGACATAGAAAACTATGTCAAGAGCTGTACTGTATGTGCCACCATGAAAAGAATCCCAGGAAAGACCCTTGGGTTACTGCAACCGGTGGCCGAACCTTCTCAACCATGGGAAGAAATAGCTACGGACTTTATAGTAGACCTACCTGACAGTAGAGGAAATACTGTTATTTGGACTGTGATAGACCTATTTTCAAAACAGGCTCACTTTATTGCCTGCAAAGGACTTCCATCGGCTCAATGCCTGATTAGGTTGCTCCTAAAACATACCTATCAATTACATGGTGCCCCTAAGCGAATAATTTCAGACAGAGGGGTGCAGTTCACAGTGAAATTTTGGAGAAACTTTTGTAAATTAATTGGATCATCTCAAGGCCTATCAACTGCTTTTCACCCGGCTACTAATGGAGCCGCAGAATCCACCAACAAAATGATGGAACCTTACCTTAGATGCTACGTCTCTTACCAACAAATGAACTGGAGCAACCTCCTCCCTTTCACAGAGGTGGCTTACAATAATTCAGTATATAGCAGCACCGCCTACACTCCTTTCCATGTAGCCACAGGGAAAGAATTCAACACCATTCCAAAATACCCTCAGTTACCCTCTGCTTCCCAGAGTCTTGATTATTGGGTGAGGGATTGAGAAGAAGTTTTGAAAAATACAAAGGTGGCCTTAAAAAAGACTTTTGAGACCTACAAAAAGCAATCTGACAAAAAGAGAGCTCCCCAAAGAACATTCCAAGTTGGGGAAAAGGTCTATTTGTTGACCAAATACTTACGCCTTAAACTACCCAATAAGAAATTGGGACCAAAATTCCTGGGGCCTTTCCCCATTGTGAAAATCATCGACCCAGTCACAGTAAAATTGAAACTACACAGACTTTTGGGGAAAATTCACCTGGTGTTCCACTGTAGCTTGCTGAAACCTTTTCGAACCTCCACTCTAAGACCTCCCCCTAAGAAAGCACCTGGACCCCTCGTGGTAGCAGGTCAGACCCATTATGAAGTGAAACATATTCTTGACTCTAGAATCTTTAAGGGAAAATTGCAGTACCTAGTACAATGGAAGGGACACCAATTGTCTGAAGCCAGTTGGGTGAAATCTACTGATGTGAAAGCTGACAGACTTATCAAAAGGTTTTATGAGAAACACCCCAACAAACCAAAAGCAGTTCCTAACTTGTGTTTTGTTTACACTACAGGATCTGTCCTTTTTGTAAGGGGCCCCGGATGTCAACGCTGCTAACATCGAATGTTATTGCTTGACATGAGCTGAAGAGGTAGCCATTTCATTTGTCAAACCTGTGTATTGCCTTAAGAGATTGAGTTTAAGGTTGGGAGGGGGGAAGAGGAGGATTGTACCTTCAAGGCCATCTCTAACTAAAGAAGATAAGTCCTTGGTGGGTTTTCTAATGGAAGGGAATCTGATTCCTTAAATTAATTGGAGAATATGATTAATGACAAAATTAGAAAGGTGGAGAATTGTGTTTTAATATATTGTGCAAGGGGCGGAGATTTCAGATTCTAGATTCCTTCAAGTAAGCATTTGCCGGTGTATTAGGCTGAATAAAGGACTTTTAAGGTAAACAATGCCTCAGAGTCACTTGAAAAGCCCATATGTCGGAAACGTGACACTTGAAAAGTAAGGGGAAAATAATCTGTTATTGTGGATCTATTTTGTTTGTGTCTGTGAGGTTTGTGAGACTTTCAGCTTCTCTACAAGAAATCCACATGTCGAAGGATACAATGTTGGACTACTGCAAAGTTTTCATCAATGCTTTCATGGACTGTCATTCACAGGAGACCAGTGCAAGTCATGCCAGTGGCAAGTAGCCCTGCTCCTGTCACAATATCCTCCCCTCCCTCTCCTACCTTGTTCCCCTTTCCCTGTTCCCACCTATAAAGATTTTGTTTGAGATATTTCAGCTTCTTTGAGGACTGTTCCACCCAAGGAACAGTCTTTGTTATGCCTTGAAGATTTGTGATCAGGTTCTGACTAAAGTATTTCAGCAAGAATTGTTTAGCTCCTCGTTGAAAGGGACCATTCCAGATTCTATTGACCACCAACATTGCTGTGAAGTATCAAGGTCTGACTTCCTGAATGCATGTTTTGCACTGCATGAAAGTACCAGCCCCAAATGAGGAAGACATCAAGCTCCAATCACCTGACTGCACCTAGGCAAAGATTGAAGCTTTGCCCAACAGGAGAGCAAGTGCTAGTAACCTCTGCTCCCCAAAAGCATGCAACCTCCAGCCCAGACAGCACCAACAAGAAGTGAACTCTAATTTGCCTTCCTCAGACAACTGAAAAACTTCATACCACCTTTTCCAATACAGTGGAAATCCAGAGGCAAATGAAGGAAATCATCTGCATCAGGAAAATACCTCATGCCTTCTGTATGGACTGTAGTTGTGTTGTTG
>JAKJMR010017955.1:115964-132619 GCA_024449315.1 Daboia siamensis
TATTATTATTATTATTATTATTATTATTATTATTATTATTATTATTAAGCTTTGACTTGAACTTTATGCTATTTCACAATACAAACAATATGAAATTGCAAAGTAGATAGGTCTATGTATATTTGGAACATGAGTATTATAACTGTGGGAGAAATAGGGAACTAAAAGTAGCTGATGGGTGGACTTCCGGTTTGCCGAACCAGCCGATATGGATGTCTGGAGGATGGCTCTCGTCTTCCATGTCCAGTTTTGCATTGCTGGGGGTGGTGGTCCTAAAAGGGCCAAAGAGTCACCCTGGAGGGGCAACCAGCAAAAAGGGGGGTTGGCAGAAACGTGGGGGAGCTGCAACCCCCCATTAGTGCCTGCATCCCCTTCAAACCAGTGGACGAAAGACTGGCCATAGTAATATGGCCAGTTACTAGGATGCAGACAGCCGAAGTCACACTTACCACCAGGCAACATTAAAGCAGCGTGAAAGAGACGGGGTAAGATTTCTCTCTTATACCTTAATCTTCTTTTCACCTAAATAAGCTGCTAAGTACCTTCACCCCTATGGAGAGGGAGGGGGGAATTCAACCCTCCCTTCAAATAAGTGACGAGCAAGCTCAGGGGTGTTTTTTAAAAAAAAGACATTGAAAAAAAAATGGACTAAAAGTAAAGAACTTTCAAAACACTTGGGGGACACCCAGTGGCTAAACCTGAAATTGCAATCTGACTTTCTCTTTAAAAAAAAAAATTAAGAAAATATTTAAGAAAAACAAGATACGATTAACCTTGAACACTAGATGTGAAACTCCACCATGGAAGAATTACAAAAACAAATCTATGCTATGTGGCAAATATCTTACCAAACTTATCAATTCCTTTCTACAGCCAACAATGAAATAAGAGCTTTTGGAAAAGAATTAGAAAGTGTCTCGAAGAAACAAACTCATACTGTGACTACAACTAATAATTTATCAGGACAGAACTTAACAGAAGAAATTGAACAATCAAATAAATTGGCAGAAAAATTAACTATTCAACAAGCACAGATTTTTGAAGACCAAAATGAGAAACAGATGGAACAAAATTTATTCAGTCCAGGACAATTATATCAAGAGGTGAAAAATATGAGAAGATTTGGCACTGTTAACAGACCTCTCAATCCTTCAAAAATGGAGACTGGAGGGCTACTTCAATATGATATAACAACACAAGAATTCTTTGATAAACCTGAAGCAAAGAAGCGAAAAATGTCATGGCAAAGGAAGAAAGCAAGAATAAGATTGAAGAAATATGGACATCCTTAAGAGGCCTGAAATAGATAATACCAAAATAGATAGGATTGTACTTGGATTACGAGAGATTGTTTTGATGAGTAGATAAAAATAATGACTAATTAAAAAAAATAACACAGATGTATGAACACTAACATTGAAATATTGAGCTGTTTAAAAGGAATGGATTAAGATGTATATATGTTAAGAATGATACAATGTAATTAATATACTTGGGTGTAGTGACATGAAAGGATGTATTAAATGTTGAAACAGGAGAAAGTTTGATTAATTTTTAATTTGTGGAAACTATAAATGAGAAATAAGAATATTATATTGTCCTCCTCCTCTTTCTTCTCCTTGCAATTGGTATCCTAATGACTACCATTCTTATATTGTATTATTAACTTGTTGATATGAGATAAATAAGAAGTGTATTTACATTACTAGGTATCGGAGAAAATTGTGTAAAGGGAAAGGAGATCATCCAGAAATATGAAAATGAGAAACTTTAAATATTTAATTTAATTTAATTTAATTTTTTTGTATATATTTTATTGGTATTTTTTTTAACAGAACATAAATCATTCAGTAATTTGTAAAGAGTATGTTGTCTGGGTAACATTTATAAGACAATCTTTAACAATTGATTTCTATAATCTATATTCCATATGTTAATTTCAGTTGATTTCCCCTTTCCCCAAAGTATCTTTCTTTGCAAACATTAGATTAAACGTATTCTCATTATTTTGATAAACAACAATTAAGTATATAGTTTTTCCAATATTCCTATTTGTCATTTTAGTTGCCTTATCGTAAATCCTGTTACTGTGCTTATTTCAGTTTATTTCTCCCCCCAAATTCTAAATATTCTTACTAGTGACAGTTTTCTCAACAATTAACTACATTTATATTGGTGGATTTAATTCTATTTTTTCCATATAAGTCCTCTAATACTTTTATATTTCTTAATCAATAGGTAAAAAAGTAGAAAGAGAAAAGAAAAGAAAAGAGGAGAGGAGAGAGACAAAAAAGAAAAAGAGAAGGAAGAGGAAAAAAAAGACAAAAGCACTGAAATACAAAAAATAACATACTACTTAAAATATGTATCCCTCCTAATTTAATATATATTTATTCTCTCAATTTCTTATTCTTTTTGACCATAGCTGAGAATATATTTAATCTATTTAAACTTTAAGCATTCCATTCACTAGATCTAATCATCTAATCCTTTAACTCTAATTCAAAACACATTTTTATGCTTTTATCATCACATTTAAATAACTAAAACATTTGCTTTGTTTAAATCATTTCAACTTTTTTTACAGAAAGGAAAAAGAAAAAAAAACATATTGTATTAGTTTAAAAAAATCATCCCTCTAAGAGTAATATATTCCTATGTTTTTCCATTTCTTTAGCCATATTCAAACAAATGTTTCTTTTTTAAGTGTTCTCTCTGATAAGTCCCATCATCTATTTTCTTTTTTTTATTGAAAAGTTTTACAATTTTTAAATACAATAAATTCCCTCCTCCCCCTCCCCTCTCCCCATCCCTCCCCTCCCCTCCCCTCTCCCCTCCCCGACTTCCCAGAGCTGAAAACATGGTATAATAATACAAACATAAACTACAATATGCTAACAACAAAAATAAAACATTAAGTTCTATCAAACTTTAACTCTCCATAATCATAATAACTAATCATACATCATAAAAATCCACTACTTATTCAAATGCTAAGTGAAACTTTTTAGTCCCATATTTATTCTGAATATCCATCTTCTCCATTCCACAAAATATCTCTGTTGCGATTGGTCTTTCAAATATGCCGAAATCTTTGTCATTTCCGCCAAATTGGAAACTTTTAAAGTCCACTCTTCTATGGTCGGCAATTCCTCCTTCTTCCAATATCATGCAACTAAAAGTCTTGCCGCCGTAATTAGATGCAGCATCAACTTAGTGTCTATAACAGTAGTCTCTGTAATAATACCCAATAAAAACAATTGCAGAGAAAACTATCCTTTTCTTAAATATCTTTTGCATATTCCACCAAATTTTGATCCAAAAGGCTATAACCTTTTTACAAGTCCACCATATATGAAAATATGTTCCATCCTCCATTTGGGCTGGAAGTTCGGATACATGCTTGCTAATTTTTTAGGGTCTAAGTGCCACCTATAAAACATTTTATAAAAATTCTCTCTTAAGTTTTGGGCCTGTGTAAATTTTACATTTCTAACCCAAATTTTTTCCCAAGTATCCATTGTTATAACTTCTTGAAAATTCTGGGCCCACTTTATCATACAATCTTTAACAAGTTCCGTTTCTGAATCAATTTCTATCAATGCACTATATATCCTTTTAATATGGGCTTGACCTTGATCTCTAATTTGTTTTACCAAATTTTCATCAGTCGTCAAAAAGCCAACTTTCTGATCCTCTTTCCATCTTGCCTGTAACTGCCCATACTGGAACCAAGTTTGTACAATCTTTTCTTCTTTTAAATTATTATATGGCTTTAATTGCCATACATTCCTTTCTAGACTTAAAATTTCCTTATATGTAGTCGCATCCTGCTTAAATCCCACATTTATATTTTCTATTGCATGTTTAGGTATTGCCCAAATTGGTATCTTATAATTTAACTTATGTCTATACTTTTTCCAAACTCGCAACAGAGCATACCTTAAAATATGTATCTTAAACACAGTATCCACCTTCTTATCATACAATAAATATGCATGCCAACCAAATAACAAATCATGACCCTCAAGATTTAACAATCTCCTTTGTGTTAAATTAAACCAGTCGCTTATCGATGACAAAGCAGCATCCTCATAATATAATTTAAAATTAGGCATTTTAAGACCACCTCTTTCACGCGTATCTTGCATTATCTTAAATTTAACTCATGGCTTTTTCCCTGCCCAAACAAATTTATTAATTCCTTTTTGCCATTCCTCCACATTTAAATCCTTTTTAAGTATAGGTATCATTTGAAACAAAAACAAAAATTTTGGCAAAACATTCATCTTCACTGCTGCAATTCTTCCCAATAAAGACAATTGTAATTTTTCCCAGCTATCTAATTCTTTTTGTATTTTTCCCCATAACATTTCATAACTATTTCTGTATAACTTCACATTTGAGGCTGACAAGTATATCCCCAAATATTTAATCTTTTTAACTATTTCAAATCTCGTTAGCTCTTCTAGAGCAGCCTTTTGTGGTACAGTCATATTCTTAGGCAATATTTTAGTTTTTAGTTTTAGTTTTAGTGTGTTTATCTTAAATCCAGAAACTTCCCCATATAACATTATTATCTCCATCAGTTCTACAACTGAATAATCCGGCTGAGTTACTGTAATAACCAGGTCGTCCGCAAATGCCCTCAATCTATAATCCTGATCTCTTATTTGAATTCCCCTAATTTTATTTGATTCTCGTATTTTAATCAGTAATATTTCCAACGTTAAAACAAACAATAAAGGTGACAGCGGACACCCCTGTCTTGTACCCTTTTCAATATTGCATGATTCTGTCAGAATGTTATTTACTATTATACGAACTGTTTGCTTCTGATATATTGCCCTAATAGGTTGTAAAAAATTTTCCCCAAATTCCATTTTCTCTAATACTTTCATCAAAAATTGCCAGTCAATTGGATCAAAAGCTTTTTCAGCATCCAAAAAGATCAGCGCTGCGGGGATCTGATTATTTCTTTCCAAGAATTCCAATAAATCTACAATATGTCTCACATTATTCTTCATTTGTCTACCACTTATAAATCCAGTTTGATCACTATGAATCACTTGTTGCATTACCTTCATTAATCTGTTGGCCAAAATTTTTGCAAATATCTTATAGTCAGTATTTAAAAGAGATATTGGTCTGTAGTTTTTGGCTTGGGTAGCATCCTGATCTTTCTTCGGGATCAACAAAATAAAAGCAGTTTTCCATGATGGAGGCACTCCTCCTCCCAATTGAATTGTCTTAAACAATTCTCTTAAAGGTTCCACCATTTCTAACTGTAATTTTTTATAATAAACGGCAGTCAAACCATCAGTTCCTGGTGCTTTACCCACTTTTAATTGTTTAATTTCTAGAAAAAAATTATCATTGGTTCAATTGGTTCATCCCTTCCTTTTGTTCTTGCGTAAGAACAGGAATATTAGCATTCATCAATTATCCATCTATATCTACATCTCTAATCTTATCTCTAGCGTACAGCTTAGAATAAAAATCAACAAAAGTCTTTTTAATAAGTTTCTGCTGATATACTACTTTACCCTTATGTTCTATTCTATCTATATTATGTGCTCTTTGGTTCTTCCTTAACAAGTAAGCTAACCATCTACCTGGTTTATTAGCATTACAATAAGTGTTATGTCTAGCATACCGTAAGTTAGTTGGCACTTGATCTGCCATTAAACTGACCCCTTAATAAAGTAATTACCTCTTTGATCTTCCCATCAGATGGATTCAGAATTAAAGCCTTTTCTTTTTCCTTAATTTCATCCTCTAATTCTTTCCTCTTAAATTCCAATTTACGTCTATGTTTATTGTTCAAATATATTAATACATCTCTCATATAAGCTTTACTTGCATCCCAAACCATCTCAATAGTAGTACCTTTGTGCATATTAATAGTAAAAAATTCTTTCATCTGTTTTTTATTCTTAAATTCTTCCACATTTTCCTGGTATCTAAACAAATTTTCATTTAAACACCAAGACCGTCTGTCTCCATTATCTTTTTCTATCTCCAACCATACTGAACTATGATCAGATATAGTTCTTGGACAAATCTTGATCTTCTTAATCCTAGAAAAAATCATTAGTAATTAATACAAAATCGATCCTGGAGAATGATTGATGCCTGTCGGAGAAAAAAGTAAAGTCTTTTTCTTGTAAGTTCCTTTCTCTCCAAACATCTCTCAATTCCAAGTCATCCTTCATCTCAAAAAATGATTTAGGCAATTTAGCATGACTTGGCGTACTTTTAAAAAGACCTCCCTTGTCCATTTGTACATCCAAGACGCCATTCCAGTCTCCCATAAAAATACAAGATTTATAATCCCACTGAATAATCTTGCTGTGTAATAACTTGTAAAAATATCCTTGCTGTTGATTAGGAGCATATGATCCAACCAAAAGTGTTTTCTTGCCTTCTATTAATAATTCAATTATAACATATCTTCCTTGTTTGTCTGCTTCAATTAAACTCGCTGTTAAAGTATTGTTGACATAAATAACAAGTTCATTTTTCTTATCAGGCGCAGAAGCAATAAACTGTGTACCCAACCTAAAGTTTACCAAGTATTTTTGATCAACTGCTCAAATATGTGTTTCCTGCAAACAGATAACATCATTTTTAAATTGCTTTAAATATTGAAATACTTTCTTTCTCTTATGTGGTGAATTTAGACCATTAACATTCCAGGTTAGAAGCTTTGTCGCCATCTTTTGCGACCTGAAGCTTTTGGAGCGCCTCTTCCAACATCTTTACAGGTTCAGTTGGAAACTAGGGGGGTTCCACCAACCGTTTTTCAGACCAGGTCGGGGATTGATCGTGCCGTGGTGGGGGTTGGGCTGGGGGCGTACGGGACCCGGAGCGGGGTGTGGGATTGCTTATTCCCATGGCTGTAGGGAATGGCCGCAGGTGTATGAACAGAGGGCCATATCAATATCTGGGAGTGCGTCCCCGCTGTCTTCAAGCAGTGATGCGCTCCGACCCTCTGATTTCAGCGCATGGTACCGGGAGCGAGGATGAGCAGCCACCTGAGCTCAGGCTCATGTATTTCAATGCCAGGTCCGTAATGAATAAGGCACCTCTCATTCGTGAGCTGATTGAGGAGGAGCATGCGGACCTGGCTTACATGACGGAGACCTGGTTGGGCCCAGAGGGTGGGGTCCCCCTAGTTGATCTTAGCCCATCAGGCTTCCAGGTGCTGCATCAGCCTCGGGCTCAGGGTAGGGGCGGTGGAGTGGCAGTAGTTGTGAGGGAGACCTTATGTCCGCGAGAGGCCACTATAGTCCAGATAGGCGGGTGTGAGTCCCTCCTCCTGAGATGTGGCCCTAGAGCGCAGTTGGGCTTGCTGCTGGTGTACGTTTCGCTTAGTCGTGTAGCAGCAGTCCTGCCTGAGCTTCTCGATATCCTCTCAGGATTGGTGGTTGAGTTCCCCAAACTTATAGTTTTGGGTGACTTCAACCTACCATCCCTGGGAGGATCATCTGAGTTAGCTCGGGAGTTCATGGCTTCCATGGTGGCCATGGACCTGAAGCAGGTTATTCAGGGCCCAATTCATGGGGGGGGGGGGTCACACGCTTGATTTGGTTTTTCTATCTGGACGGTGGTTAGATGATCTCGGGGGGGGGGTTCACCAACTATTATACCCCTGTCATGGACCGATCATCATCTCCTGCGGCTGGTCTTCCGCTTTGCCACTCCCTGTCGTGGGGTTGCTGTGCCAATAAGATGGTTCCGTCCTAGGCGCCTGATGGACCCTGAGCGGTTCCAGACAGCGCTGGGGCCCCCACCTGCCTCCTTTGTTCACAGCTTGGTAGATGCTCTAGTGGAAGCCTGGGAAAGGGCAGCCACAGAGGCACTCGACCAAGTTGTATCCATGCGGCCCTTGACCCGGCGCAGATCCCAATGGGCTCCATGGTTCTCCATGGAGCTCCGGGAGATGAAGCGTCGGAGACGGGGCCTAGAGAGCTGTTGGAGATCAAGTTGATCCGAATCCGACCAGTTACGACTAAGGTCGTTTACGAGAACTTATCTCACGGCGATGAGGGTGGCAAGGTCTAACCACTTTGCCACCCTCATCGCGTCCGCAGATAATCGCCCTGCTGCCCTGTTTAGAGTAACTCACTCTCTCCTTAATCAGGAGGTGAGGGAGGAACCCTTGCAGGGTTGAGCAGAGGCGTTTAGTAGATTTCTGTCGGACAAAATCGCTCGGATCCGGACCGGTCTGGACTCTGACTGGGCAGAGTCTGACGATGAGGATATGGGCAGCCTTGTTGATTTGATCTGGGAAGAGTTCGACCCTGTGACCCCTGAAAAAGTGGACAAGATTATGGGGAAGCTGAGCTCCACCATGTGTTTGTTGGACCTGTGCCCCTCCTGGCTGACTTATGCGGCCCGGGATGGGACACGAGTCTGGCTCCAGGCAATCATTACTGCCTCTTTGAGTGAGGGTAGCTTTCCCACCGCCTTGAAGGAGGCGGTGGTGAGGCCCCTCCTTAAGACGCCTGCCTTGGACCCAGCAATATTAAACAACTTTCATCTGGTCTCCAACCTTCGCTTTCTGGCGAAGGTTGTTGAGAGCGTGGTGGCACAACAGCTCCCTTTGTTCTTGGATGAAGCTGATTATCTAGACCCGTACCAATCGGGTTTCAGGCCCGGGTACAGCATGGAGACGGCATTGGTCGCACTGGTGAATGATCTCTGGCGGGCTTGGGACAGAGGTTCCTCTTCTGTCCTAGTCCTTTTAGACCTCTCAGCGGCTTTTGATACCATCGACCATGGTATCCTACTGCGACGTCTCAGGGGGTTGGGAGTGGGAGGCACAGTTCTCCAGTGGTTCTCCTCCTACCTTCTGGGACGTTCGCAGTCGGTGTTGGCAGGGGGGCAGAGATCGACCTTGAGACCTCTCATTTGTGGAGTTCCTCAGGGATCGGTTCTCTCGCCTCTCCTGTTCAACATCTATATGAAGCCACTGGGTGAGATCATTCATGGTTTCGGAGTTGGGTATCATCAATATGCTGATGATACCCAGCTTTTTATTTCAACCCCAAACCACCCCAGTGATGCCCTCGATGTGATGTCCCGCTGCCTGGAGGCGGTCCGGGTCTGGATGGGGAGGAACAGGCTTCGACTCAACCCTGACAAGACTGAGTGGCTGTTCGTGCCGGTATCCCGAGAAGTTCCAATTGTTCCATCTTTGGCTATTGGGGGTGAGTTATTGCCCCCCGTAGATAGGGCGCGCAACTTGGGGGTCCTTCTAGACTCACAGCTCTCTTTTGAAGAGCATATTGGAGCTGTGACTAGGGGGGCCTTTGCCCAGTTTCGCCTGGTGCGCCAGTTGCGACCCTATCTGGACCGGGATGCCTTGCATACAGTCACTCATGCACTCATGACTTCTCGTCTAGACTACTGTAATGCTCTCTACATGGGGCTGCCCTTGAAGTCCACTCGGAGGCTCCAACTGGTGCAGAATGCAGCCGTGCGAGTTATGCTGGGGGTTTCCCAATACTCCCATGTTACACCTTTGCTCCGCGAGCTGCATTGGCTGCCGGTTGTCCTCCGGGTGAGATTCAAGGTGTTAGTAATGATTTACAAAGCCCTACATGGCATGGGTCCAGATTACCTACGGCAACACCTGCGGCCGGCATCAACTTCCCTCCGTCCAGTGCGCTCCCACAGAGAGGGCCTCTTCAGGGTTCCCCCGATCAAAGAATGTCGATTGGTGGCCCCCAGGGGGAGAGCGTTCTCTGTGGGCGCACCAGACCTATGGAACCACTTGCCAGTTGAGCTCCAGACAGCCCCCGACCTTCGCTCCTTCCGGCGCGATCTAAAAACATATTTATTTGAGCAGTCTGACCTGGTCTGATAGGTTAACAGGGTTTTAATATATTTTAATTATTGTTTTTAATAATGGGCATTATTTAATTGTTTTTTAACTTTTGTATCTTGTTTTATGTATTTATTGCCCTGTACACCGCCGTGATTCCTTTGGGAGAAGGGCGGTATAAAAATCCAATTAATAATAAATAAATAAATAAATAATCTCCTGCACTCTCTTTGGCCTCGCTCCTCCCACTGCTTCACTGTAAGTTTTTGAGATGCAATCATAACTCTCTGCTGTTCTTGCTCTTGCCTCATTCGTCTAGCTGCAGCACGTGTCATTCTTTGGTCTCTGACCTCCTCCATTGGTACTGAAATCTGATCCACTCCTGTAACTTTCTGGAATTCTCCATCTTTCAACTGCGTAACTCCTTCAGCACCTTGTATACTCTCACTTTGCGGTTGACGCTCTCCTTCACCATTCTTCCTTTTAGATTTCAGAAGTGGTATGGGGCCTGCCTTCAAAATATTAGCATAAAAATCACGTGCCTGTAAAACTGTGAGAAGATGGTATCTCGTGCCTGCGTGCATCACCACCATACCTACTGGGATCTCCCATCCGAACTGGATATCCCGCCTTCTTAATTCTTCTGCCAGAAAAGCAAATTCTTTCCTTCTCCTTAAAATTCTTGGAGGGATCTCTTTTAAAATTAAAACTTCTTGCTCTGCAACTGTAAATTTGTTATTATAAAAAGCTTGAATAACTTCATTTCTAATTGCTCTCTTTGTAAAATAAACCACCACATCTCTAGGTAGCTTCCTTTGTCTTGCAATCCAGGAATTAACACGGAATATTTTATCTATATCCACCATAATATCTTCTGCTGAGCACCCCAAAATCTCTTCAAGAGCTTCTGAAACTACTTTTCTCAAATTTTCCTTAGGGTCTTCCTTCAACCCTCTAATTTTCACAGCAAACTCCAACTCTCTATGCTGGACCAATAATAAATCATCGTCAATCTTTTCCATCACTGTTTCAGCATCTGTCATTTTGGCATCTAATCTCATATTATTTTGGCTAAGATCTTCCACTCTCTCATCCAGACGTTCGATACAAACAGCCATGCCTTTAAGTGCTAATAAGATGTCTGCCCTCATTTCTGTATTCTTCTCAATAAGCTCAGCTAATTGCTGAGATTGCCTTTTCAAAGCCTCTTGCAAAACATCCTGCAGATCTTTTATTGTCAAGGCTGGTGCTGGTGTGCGTGCTGGGGGGGGGGGGCATTAAAGCCTGTAATGAAGATTGCTGAACTGGCGAAGCCCCTGCGCTTCTAGGAACTTTAGTTGACTTAGCAGCCATTTTCATCCACTTAAGTCTGTTGCACACTTTCACTTTTAAAAGTCTCCACAAAGTTTACTGAGTTAAAGTTACAATACTTGCTCTGACAGTATTCTCCTACACAGCTCTGCCTGCATCCAAGTAATCCAAAGTTCACTCTCGCTGGCAGGGATGGTTGCAGTGTCCTGCTCTGCTCCAAAACCTTGGAGCAGAGGAGTCCCGGAGTCCGGAGCAAACTCAGGCTTTGGGGGGGCTCAACTCTTCAATCACCAGAGTTTCAACTCTGGCGGTCTGGGGGAGCTCTGCCCCTGCCTGGGCGCTCACCCCCTCCTCTTCTCCCGAGGAGCGGGCTTCCGAGCCACCAAACAGCTGATCATCGCTGTTTTTGGTGGCTCTATGGAAACAGCGGGGCTGACAGCCGGAATGGCTGCCGTCAAAGGAGTCTTGCCACCAGGAAGTCCCATCATCTATTTTCTTGGTTTCCATTTTAATCTTTTTTCTCTGGCCATTGCCTTTCTTAATCAATGTATCTTGCTGCATCATTTGTTTCTCTGTAAAGTATTTTTTCTCATTCTTTTTCTTATCTTCAAAGTTGCTTGGACGCATTGAAATATCTCCCACTTGAATTAAATCATGATTTTTTATTTTTATTTTATACGGTTCCATCTTTAAGTCTCTATCCTCAGAATTATGTTCAGTCATCTCTACTGTATTTTTCTGGGTAATTTCTTGGAGTGAAATTAAGTTGGAGAAAAGTTGATTCATACTCTGAGTTGTTCTGTATTTCTTTGTAGTTTAAAATAATTGTCTTTTGAAATGGTTGCTGCTTATCATATGTTTCGTTTTGTGAAGTATTCATTGCTTCAGATTTGTTAGTCTCACTTTATTTACACAGCTGTACTTTTTAAGAACTTTGAAGGTCAGAGAGAAAAATCCTCACCCACCAGTAGGTGTCAGAGTTTGCTCATTTTTCAGATCTTTCTAGTCTTTTTTTCTCTCTCTAAAGGGTAAGTTTTGCCACTTCCAGTAGCCAAAAGGAGGGAGTAGAAACCCCCTCCTTCCCCCCCCCCCCCGAGATCTCTTATTTTTGGGACTTTTTTCTTCAGGAAAATAGGTAGGATAGAGAAAATCAATATTCTTACCCAGATTCAAGCATGCTGTTTAAAATCTGCTTAATATAAAGCTTGTGACTTCCGTTGTTTTCAGCTATGGCTGGACAATGGAGTTAGCCAGCCTTTTCTTCTGTTGGTTTCTGGAAGGCTTCTCCTGGACCATTTGGGGAGACCGCTGTCTCTCCTAAGTCCCTGGGATTTCCTTCCTTCATTTCACCTCTTCAGGGTGGGTTCTGGCCCCTTAGGGCCCCAACAGAAAGAAATTTCAGCCGAAGGGTTCGGCATTCCAAATCTTCTGACTGCTCCACTGGAAACAGGAACAGGAAGTCTAAACTTTTAATTTTAACATCAATGTAAAATGAAAGCTGGAAAAATATATAAGGTGTTTGATGTCTTAAAGATGGAATGTTAAAATATAAAATATACAAAAATATTGACAAATATAAGAAAACTATGGATGGATAGCAATGAGAAGTATGTTAATTTAGATAAGAGACAATATGTATTAAAGGAAACAAGAGAGAGGAAATATTGGTTACAACAATTTGGAGATTTGTAATAATATGTATTTGTCTGAAATGGAACTATTGTAACCCAGACACCATGTTGCTTTTTAAAGATACTATTGTAATATTGGAAAATCAATAAAAAATTTTTTTAAAAAAAGTAGCTGATGGATGCGGGTTCCAATGTACATGGGTATATTCGGAAAGTTATGTTCAGCAGAAAGTATATGTGGAAAGTAGGTCAGCAGAGATTCAGCAAACGTCAGCAGAAGTCAGCAAAAGTCAGCGAACCATCTGACTACAGTCTTAGAACAAGAAAGGGTATAAAAGGTTGGGACTGGACCTGATTGATTTGCCATTGGCATATAGCTGTCCTATTGGATTCTGCTATTGTCATATGGTCCTCATTGCAATGGGTTATTGATGTAAGTAATGCTATATTATTATACTATGTTCCAAATTATTAGAAAAATAAACGTCTGAATCTTAAAGTAAGAATTATTGATTTGAGTTGCTGTCTCTTGTCTTTTCCATTGGGTTTTTTCCACAACACAGCAAATGGAGTTAAGAATTGCTTTGAGCAAACAAAATATATGCTGTACCTAAAAGGTACTATATTGCCACCAATTGTTTCAAAATACCATTGCTTATGTTATCTGTTTTTATTCTCAAGAATTGACTGTTGCGTAACTATGCCCCCTTATATAAAAATAAAATTAAAATGAACCTTTCATTTATTATGATTCATTATGAGATCATTATTCTGGCAATGGTTTCCAAGACAGGATAGAAACCTTTGTAGCCCAGCCATGTGAAATTAGAATCATGCTATTAGCTTACAGCAAAATTTTCAGTTTTCCACCAAAAAACTTTGCAAGAAAAGGAAAAAAAATCACTATCTTCACAGAGGTTTGTAATCACAGCTTTGGATGAATAGGAGGTTTTTCAAATAAAATTAGAGTATTCTGAATAATTCATGGTATTCAGGCTTTGGACTGTCTACACAGCACTTAAGGAATGATACCTTTTGTGATTTATCTTAGCAGTCTTTGATAGACTGTCTTGATGACATTCTAATATTTTTACTTTGCTATGGTCCTAAAACTCAGGTGAAAGCTATTTTGAAATACATTTGAGGCTGTCACCCATACACTAAATTGAGAAGTGCACTTTCAGTCTTTGCAAAGCTAAGTAAACATTTAAGGTATACAAATCGTCAGGGCTTTTTTTCTCATAGAACGCTCAGAACGGCATTCTGGCACCTTGTTTTAGAAAAAGAAAAAAAAAGCTCCCTCTGAAAGCCTATTGCAGGGCTAGGCAATCTTGGCCCTTTTTTATGACTCGTGGACTTCAACTCCCAGAAATCCTGAGCCAGCCATGCTGGCTCAGGAATTCTGGGAGCTGAATTCTGGGAGCTGAAGTCATAAAAGAGCCTGCACTAGAGGAGGACATTAAAATTATTTACAGGGTTACTTCTTTAGGAACTAAACTTTTAGAATCTAAAACAGCTAATTCGAAAAAGCCAACAGGAAAGAACCTCACATTTTCCATCTGTTTCTAAAACATAAAGGCAGGGCTTTTTTTCTCATAGAATGCTCAGAATGGCATTCTGGCACCCTTTTTTGCACACACACACAAAAGATAGATACATTAATAAAAAAAGATGAATAGCTAGATTTAAATTAGTAGAAAATGAAAATGTTACAAAAATATGAGCATGAAGATCAAAAAGAATTAGCTGGAAAAAAAGATTTTAGATTTAGAAAAGCTAGTCCTTACTTAATGTTCCTAATTGGAATTGGCAATTCTACTACTAAGTAAAGTGATTGCTGAATAGGAAATCACCTAATCACAATTTTGCTTTCCAGCTGGAAAGAGACAAAATTATTCAGTTTCATACCTTTGGCTTTTATTTGCCTCTTGACCACTTCTGCACTTTCTGCTCAAGTACCTGCTTACTGTCTTGTACACACTGAAAGCAATGCAATTGCTGTCATCACTTCATATCAGATACTACACTGGATCTCTTTGATTTTATGGATTTGTTGACTGCAGATGTTTCTATATGATTAAAAATAGTGTAACCCCAAATAATGTGTACCTATATCACGTGCAGCTGTTTTTGATAAAAGCCTTCTGTATTATTAATCTTGAACTATGTCCTTATCAAGGATATATAGTATTATTTCCACTGTTGATTGAAAAATATACATAAGAACCATAGAAACAATTTTAAAATATGCTATATATAATTTGCACACTTTAAAAACTTTCTTTTTCTTTCTCTCTCCAATCTTTTACCTGTTGCATAAACTTCAGGTGTTTCAGATTAATAATGTTCCAGGGGTGCTATTTATAGTGAGTATTGTGAGATTTCCTATGATATGTGGCAGGCATTATTCACTCACTAGATAACTAGATAGCAAAGTAATGGGATTAGTAAATCTGTCATAAAATGAATCAAAGAAATAGTTCACCCGTCAGAAAGTCACAACCTGCCTTATTTGACGTATTTGACTTTTATTAGGTTGTTTGCAGTACAGGAGCTGATGTGTACAGTCCATTTGAAGACTGAGAGTTAAAAAGGGTTGCTTTGCTCTAAGAAAGAACAGTAAGTACAGTGTGTTGCTCTAATTTTGTGCCTCATTATTTTTTCTCTTTCGAGAAATTGCAGGTGAACTATGTTGTGTTGTGCAATTTTTGACTTAAATGATACAATCTAGATGATTTTTTTGCTTTTGGCTTTTCATTCCATGTACTTTTTCTGGGCATCACTTTAGAAAGATAAAATCACTCTTGAGTGGAGCTGAACTCCTGGTGACTTCATATATATATCAAATGTACATAGTAATTGTACATTTCTTGACACAATAGAAATCTAGTTTGTCTTCAAAGTTTCTTCCACTTCCTTGAGATTATCAAAGAAATTTTGTTTAATTTACTTTTAAATTTTAATTTAAAACACTACTTCTTATATTTTAAAGAAATGGAAGCAGCTAAACATGTCAAAATTCACTGTAAATAAACCTGTGCATTATGCACTGATGAAACACAACCATAAAAAGTAATAATTTTTTAATAAAGAACAGTCTACTTCCTCGACATGTAAAAAATAACACCACAATTTCATTGGCTGTTTTCACTCAAAGCCTCCTTAATCTATGTGCTTTCTTTATCCATTGTTAGGATCCCCTTAAAAACAGCTCAGGTTTTTTTTTCTCTTGCTTTCTATATTGAGTCATTAACCAATTAGTTTATTTCCCTCCGTACACCTTTTCCAAAGTATGATTTTCACTATAATCAAAATAATAGAAGAACTGAGACAGACTATAAGGTTGTAGTAACATGCAGACACATATGTATACCTCTCCTTTCTGTCCTGATCAGTGTACATTTGTGGAACTCATAGCAGCATGAGAGAACACAATTAAAATTGTTAGTTTCTGGGCAAGATCTCTGTGTGTATGTATATATATAAAGGTAAAGGTTCCCCCGCACATGCATGCTAGTTGTTTCCAATGATAGGGGCCGGTGCTCATCTCCATTTCAAAGCTAAAGAGCCAGCGTTTGTCCGAGGACGTCTCCATGGTCATGTGGCTGGCATGACTAGATGCCAAAGGCACACGGAACGCTGTTACCTTCCCACCGTAATGGTCCCTATTTTTCTATTTGCATTTTTATGTGGTTTCGAACTGCTAGGTTGGCAGAAGCTGGGATGAGTAACAGGCGCTCACTCTGCTACGCAGCACTCGGGATTCGACCCGCCAAACTGCCGATCTTCTGATCGACAAGCTCAGCATCCTAACCCACTGAGCCACTGCGTCCCTTTATGTATATGTGTATATATATATGTGTAGATCTTTGGTCATTCAG
>JAKJMR010017955.1:133019-163228 GCA_024449315.1 Daboia siamensis
AGTGTTTGTTAAGTATTTATCTCCCTTGCTTCTCAGTATTTATCTCCCTTGCTTCTCAGCTAACAAAGCAAAAAAGAGCCTGTGGCCTAAGGGTTAGAACAATTGCCTAATGTGCAATTAGCCCAGGTTCGAATCTCAGAAGGGTGTGGCTGACTGATGAGAACAAATAAGTTTGAAATAGCTATATCAGTCTCCCTTTAATTCTTTGTTAGCAATCCAAAAAATTTACACACACACACACACACACACACATATATAAACCTTGCATTTTGTATTTTAAATTTTATGTTTTTAGTATGATTTATTTAAATTGTTTTGCCTCTGACACAAACAATCAAAATGCAATTCTTTTTTCCCATTTGCCTCAAAGTTTCATCTATAATCTAATCTGTAACCTAAATACTTATAGTCCTGTTTGTATGGTCTTCTGTGGTTTCACCCTGAATTATTAATTCATCAAACCCTGATAAATATTCCTATCCATTTATATCAAGTGGTCCCATGTTTCCTTAAGTGATTCTTTTTTCACCTTTTGACCCATTATGTTTTTCTTACTTAATTCAAACTTTTTTTTCCTGAAAAGCCATTTTTATGAACTCTTTGACAAAGCCCTTTACTTCCTAAACATAATTAAATCTAAACATGTGTAACTGAAAAGTCATTTTTAATACCTCTGCTCTTCCAATATTATTTCTCTTTTATTTAATTTAAATGTGAACTCTTTGAAGGAGCTATCTGTTCTTTGTAGCCTATGAAGTCCCATTACCTATGGCTTTCAGCTGAATAAATAAATAAATATGTAAGGACCTGCCTCAACTAGATCTCCCAAGAATTCTTGAAACAGGCATCTTTTCAAAAGGAACTTTTATTGAGAGTTAGTGATGGCAAGAGAGCAAAGTAAGGTCTAAAGATTTGGCGCATGAAAGAATACATCAAAAGATAATTCAAAACTCCTCCCCCACTGTCCAACCATCCAGTTGAAATCCAGCCAATCCACAGGTGCCAGAGTGTTATGAGAGCCTGGAGATTTAGCGCCCTTCTCAAGGTCTCTCTCGGGTTTCGTTTCCCAATGGTCCCAGGCTTCGTTGTCTGGAGTTAACATGGATGTTTTCAGGTCACATTCCTCTCACCCAGAGGGAGGACACCTTGTACAGAGCAGAGCAAAGTAAATAATATTCCCCATGCAAGCACGCTCCCCCAACAGTATGGCAAAGCCTTGAAAGCACATAGGCAAAAGCAAGAAAGGGAAAGATGAGAGGACTGAAGACAAATACATTTGAGGGGCTCTGACAAAATACTAAATTGGAAAATCAGAGTTCGGCAGCCGAAAAAGCTAATATAATCCTGGGTTGTATAAACAGAGGCATAGAATCAAGATCATGCGAAGTATTAGTACCGCTTTATAAAAACCTAGTAAGACCACACTTGGAATACTGCAACCAATTTTGGTCACTATACTATAAAAAAGGTGTTGAGCCTTTGGGAAAAATTCAGAGAACAGCAACTAAGATGATCAAAGGCCTAGAGACTAAAACATATGAAGAATGGCTGCAGGACTTGGGTTTGGCTAGTTTAAAGAAAAGAAGAAATAGAGGTGACATGATAGCAGTATTCCAGTATTTGAGGGGCTGCTCAAAGAAGAGGGGGTCAAATTATTCTCCAAAGTACCAGAAGGCAGGATAAGAAATAATGGTTGGAAACTGTTTAAAGAGAGAAGCAACCTGGAATTAAGGAGAAACTTCCTAACAGTGAGGACAATTAACTAGTGGAACAGCTTGCTTTCAGAAATCGTGGGTACTCCATCACTGGAGATTTTTAAGAAGGGACTAGACAGTCACTTGTCTGAAATGGTATAGGTTATCCTGCTTGATAGGATAACTGCAGGGGGCTGGACTAGAAGACCTCCAAGGTCCCTTCCAGCTCTATTCTATTCTATTCTATTCTATTCTATTCTATTCTATTCTATTCTATTCTATTCTATTCTATTTTTTTTTTTGTATATAAGCTTTTTATTGTTTTTTCCCCCTCTACATACATATGTTAGTTTTTCAAACAGCATGTGACCTGGGTTCATATAACGCTAATACATAGTCAAGTCCTACTCTTTGGTTCTCTCTTCTAGCCACTTGTAGAATAAATTCCAGCTTTGGTAGTATTCTGTTTCTTCTTTATCTTTCAACCTCATAGTTAATCTGTCCACCATCTCCACGCATTCCAGTATCTTTTTTATTACTTCTTCTTCTGAAGGTATTCGTTCATTCTTCCAGCATTGCATATAACTTATTCTTGCTGTGGTTATAATGTGTAAAACCAAATATAGATTTTGTTTATTAATCTTTTCTGGTACTATACCTAATAAAAAAAAATCAGTATTAAATACTACATGTTCTAGCCAAGCATGTATTTTTCCCAATATGCCTTTACTTGGTCACTTGTCCACCAAATATGATAATATGTACCTAAATTATGTTTACATTTCCAACATTTACCTGATACATTTTTAAACATTTTTGCTAATCTTGCTGGAGGCAAGTGCCACCTATAAAACATTTTATACAGATTTTCTTTATACGCAGTTGACATTGTCAATTTATAATTTCTCTTCCATAATTCTTGCCATTTTTCTAATTCTATATTATAACCAAAGTTTTTCACCCACCTTATCATTGCGTAGCAGAGTGAGTGCCTGTTACTCGTCCCAGCTTCTGCCAACCTAGCAGTTCGAAAGCACGTAAAAATGCAAGTAGAAAAATAGGGACCACTATGGTGGGAAGGTAACAGCGTTCTGTGCACCTTTGGCATCTAGTCATGCCAGCCACATGACCACGGAGACGTCCTCGGACAAGTGCTGGCTCTTCGGCTTTGAAACGAAGATGAGCACCGGCCCCTAGAGTTGGAAACGACTAGCACACATGTGTGGGGGAAACTTTACCTTTATCATTGTCTCTTTAGTTTGTTCACTTTCCATCTCTAAAATTAACAAAAAATTATACATTTTCTTAATTAATTTTTCATCAGAAGTTAATAATATCTTATCAAATACAGTTTGATCTTTATAGAATCCATACAGTTTTATATCTTTTTCATATCTACTTAGTATTTGTAAGCGTGTCCACCATGACATGTTGATACCCCAATTTTCTAGCTCTTGTTTCAATTTTAATGTCCCATCAGTATTTAAAATATCTCTATAAGTCCAAGTGTTTTCAAAATCTAACAGATTTGTGTGTGAAAAAGCTTCAATTGTAGATAACCACTCTGGAATTTTTACATATATTTTCGTTTTAATTTTTTCCCATACTGTTATCAAAGCATTTCTAATACAGTGATTTTGAAAATATTTATGAATTTTGTTTTTACCATACCACAAAAAAGCATGCCACCCCAATTGTAAATCATGTCTCTCCAAGTATAACAACCTTTTGTTCCTAAGCATTATCCATTCTTTCACCCATGTTAATACAGATGCTTGATAATACAAAGCCCACTCAGGTAGGCCAAAGCCTCCATTTTCTTTAGTATCTTGCAAGGTTTTCATCTTTATTTTAGCTTTCTTTCCTTGCCATACAAACTTTAAAATTAATGAATTCAACTCTTGGAAAATATTTTCCCAAGTTTTATCGGAATTGTTTGAAACAAAAATAAAATCTTAGGCAATAAATTCATTTTAACTGTAGCCATTCTTTCTAATAATGACAATTTTAAATTCTTCCACTTTTCCAAATCTAGCTTCATTTGTTTCAATAACATTGTGTAATTATCTTCTTTTATTGTTGAGCACTTAGCTGATAAATATATACCCAAATATTTAACCTTTTTCACTATCTGTACCTCTTATTACTTCTGAAATTCGGCTTTTTTGATAATCCATAAGATTCTTAACTATTATCTTGGTTTTCTCTTTATTTATTTTTAATCCTGCTATTTCACCATATTGCTCTATTTTCCCCCACAATTTTGGGATCATCTCCAAGGGTTCTTCTAAAATAAATACTAAATCATCAGCAAATGCTTGTAATTTATATGTTTCACCCTTTATCTCCAACCCTCTAATCTCTGTATCTTGTCTTATATTTTGATTTAAAACTTCCAAAGTGAAGATGAATAACAGGGGGGATAAAGGGCATCCTTGCCTTGTGCCTTTCCTTATTTCAAAGCTCTCAGTGCAATCTCCATTTACAATCACTTTGGCTGTTTTTTTTGTTATATATTGTTTTTACCATATTTATAAAATTCTGTCCAAAGTCCATCATTTGTAACTGATGAAACATAAATTGCCATGAAAGATTATCAAATGCTTTTTGAGCATCTAAAAATATTAATGCCATTTGTTTCCCTGGATGTAGCTCATAGTATTCCAATACATCTATTATCACTTTATGATAACTTTATTGTCACTTTGAACGTACACCAATCGGCATACATCAAAATGAAATTTCGTTGCATACAGCTCTCAAAGGGTCACCACCTCCAATATATACTCCTTGTTCGGGGCCCGCTCAAATTTCACATTGTCCATTTGAGTCTCTAGGGAGTGAACGATGGCAAACAGGACAGATGGAAATGGGGGTCCATGTGGATTAGCCCTCAAGTTAGCTTGTATTCTGACAACCTCGCCTTCTTTCCTTTTTCTGATCTTGACTCTTCTACCCTTTCCTTAAAGAGGCCTTGCTTCTTTTCGCCCCTGGAGCACGCTGCTGCCGCCACCAACTCCTCCAAAAGCCTCTCTCTCTTCCTCTGGGCCAGCCGACAGCCTCATCCAGTTCCTTCGCTCCATAAGCTCCAGGTCCTCTCCTCCTGTGCCTCCTCTGGAAACAGCCCTGATTTGCAATACAATCCATCACTGGGCCAGCAGTCAGATCTTGCTGCTGGTAGAACAAATTCAAACAGCACCAACGACTTATAACAGTCTCACCAACAGTTCCAAAACAACTAGAAACTCGCTATGCCAGCAAAGATTGTCGGTCGTAATGTCGTATGTTACCTTAGTTCCACCATGTTGCTCAAACACATTAAAATCTTCCTGATCATGTGGCCTATAGCCCTTACAATCCCTCCCAAAACTATTTGCCTTCAAGAGCCAATGCAGCCGCAGCCATTCCAGTCGCCGCCATCTTAGAACCCCTTAAGTTAACCTCTTAAGTTATTTTTAATTTGTCTCTTTGGTAAAAAAAACATTTTGATCTGGGTGTATAAATTCAACCAAGTTCTTAATCTGAGTTAAATCTGAATCTTCTTTTGGTATTAAAGTAATATTTGCTTCAATCCATGTCATTGTCATTTTAGCTTCTAATAAAAGTCCGTTACAAACATCTTTCAATGGTTGGCTTAATATGTCTTGTAAGTTCTTATATAGCTCTGCCGGAAGACCATCTGGACCAGGAGTTTTCCCATTTTTTTGACTTTTTGTGGCCTGTTATTTCCATCATTGTAACACCTTCATCTAACATATTTTTAAATGTCTCTGAGATTTTTGGAAGATTACTTTCTTCTAAGTATTTCACAGTTTTCTCTCTTGAAGTCTCCTCTTTATCATACAGTTCCTTATAGAATTCTTTAACTATCTTTTTTATTTCTTCATTTTTATATTGTAAATAACCTTTCCCATCAAGTAAATTATGTATCATCTTATTTTCTTTCTGTTTTTTAAATTTATAAGCTAACTATCTTCCAGGCTTATTGGCATTTAAAAAAAAATTGCTTCACTCTTTTTATCTGTTTTGCCACTTTTTCTGAGTCTAATAAGTTTAATTTGTGTTTTATTATTTCCATTTCTCTTTTTAAAGACTTTTTTGTGGTTTTCTTTGCAGTTCTGATTCTAACTTTCCAAATTCTTCTTTTAATAACACATATTGCTGTTTTCTCTGTTTATTTTTTCTTGCCATATATGTTATCGCTATACCTCTGAAATACGCTTTAGCTGTATCCCATAAATTTTGTACAGTAGTATCTTCTTTTCTATTTTCTTTAAAAAAGAATTCCATTTCTTTTTTTGTTAACCCTATAAATTCTTTTCCCTTTAATATGGAACGATTTAAAGTCCCTCTTGGCCCTTTCCAGGTCATTTTCAAGGGATTATGATCTGCCCATATGGCTGTTTCTATTTCAATGTCCTGAACATTCATTCTCAAATCAGCAGTCATCCAAATCATATCAATCCTTGACCATGATTTCTGACTATTTGAATAAAAAGTATATTGCAGTTTTTGTGGATTCACTTCCCTCCAAATGTCTTGAATTCCGATTTCCTCTGCCATATCAAAAACGCCTTAGGTAATCTTCCTCTTCCATTTTTCCCTGTTTTGTTACTTTTATAATCAATTTTTCTATTTATTATTGCACTGAAGTCTCCTAGTAAGCAAACATTTTGGTACTCCATTTCTATTAATTTTCTATGTAAGTTTTTGTAGAATTTTTCTTGATTATTATTCGGTGCATAAATTGCCACTAATAATATTTGCTTTTGATGCAAATAAATTTCTACCATTAAAATTCTTCCTTCTTCATCTGAATATACCATTTTAGAATCTATTGTCTCTTTAATGGGGAGAAACAGGCTTTGTCTCAATCCTGCCAAGACTGAGTGGCTATGCATACTGGCATCTCAGGTTAATCAGACCATTCCATCTTTAACAATGGGGGATGAGGTGCTACCCCCCCCCCCCCCCTGATAGGGCTTGCAACTTGGGCGTCCTCCTGAATTCACGGCTCAATTTTGAAGATCACATAGGATCCGTGACCAGAGGGGCTTTTGCCCAGGTCTGCCTGGTGCGCCAGTTGCGACCCTATCTGGACCGAGATGCCCTATGCACAGTCACCCATGCACTTGTGACCTCCTGGTTAGACTACTGCAACACTCTCTACATGGGGCTGCCCTCGAGGACCACTCGGAGGCTTCAGCTGGTGCAGAATGCTGCTGCGCAAGTTGTGATGGGGGTTTCCCGATACTCCCATGTAACACTGCAAGCTGCATTGGCTTCCGGTTGCCCTCCAGGTGAGATTCAAGGTGCTGGTGATGACCTATAAAGCCCTAAATGGTTTGGGTCTGGGATATTTGAGGGAACACCTGCTGCCGGCATCAAGTTCCCTTCATCCTGTGTGCTCCCAGGGTGCTTCTCAGGGTGCTGCTGGTAAAAGACTGCTGGCGGATAACACCCAGTGGGAGGGCCTTCTCAGTGGGTGCGCCTGCCCTTTGGAACCAGCTGCCCGTGAAGCTTAGGACTGCCCCCGACCTTCGGTCATTCTGCCGGGACCTGAAGACCTGGCTCTTTGAGCTTTCCGGCCCAAGCTGAGAGTTTTTAATTGGGGTTTTATATTTTTCAGGGATCAAGTTTAATTATTTTTAACTGTTTTTAACTTTTGTATTGTATTGACATTTTTAAATACTTTGTAAACCTCCCTGAGTCCTACGGGAAAAGGGCGGTATATAAATTCAATAAACTTAAACTTAAACTTAATAAGGGATTGCGGTTTTGGTTGGATTTTGGGGGGTGTCCACCAACCGCTGTTCAGGCTCGGGACAGATCGCGGTGGGATGGGGACTGGGTTGGGTGCCTCCGGCGCCCCGGAGTGGGGTGTGGGATTTTCTATCCCCACAATGTCTGGGAATGGCAGCAGGTGATTGTACAGAGGGCCGTATCGACATCTGGGAGTGCGTCCCCACTGTCTCCAAGTGGTGATGTGCTCCAACACTCTGGTTTCGACCTGTGGTTCCGAGAACAAGGGTGAGCAGCCACCTGAGTTTAGGCTTGTGTATTTTAATGCCAGGTCCATAGTTAATAAGGCTCCTCTCATCCGAGACTTGGTTGAGGAGGAGCGTGCGGACCTGGCTTGCATTACGGAGACCTGGTTGGGCCCAGAGGGTGGTGTCCCTTTGACTTAACTCTGCCCTCCAGGTTTCCGGGTGCTCCACCGGCCTCAGGCTCAGGGTAGGGGTGGGGGTGTGGCGGTGGTTGCGAGGGAGACCTTATGTCCACAGGAGGCCACCATTGTCTAGATATCCGGGTGTGAGTCACTCCTCCTGAGATGTGGCCCTAGGGCTCAGTAGGGCTTGCTGCTGGTGTACCTTTTGCCTAGTCACGTAGCAGCAGCCCTGCCTGAACTTCTCGATATCCTCTCGGGTTTGGTGATTGAGTTCCCCAAACTTATGATTTTGGGGGACTTTAATCTGCCATCCCTGGGGGGATCATCAGAATTGGCTCGGGAGTTCATGGCTTCCATGATGGCCATGGACCTGATGCAAGTAATTCAGGGCCCGACTCATGGGGGGGGTCACACACTCGATTTTATTTATTTATTTTATTTATTTTATTATATTATATTTATATGCCACCCTTCTCCTGAAGGACACAGGGCGGTGAACAGGGCAATATAAAATACAAAATACAAAAATTAAAAAAAATTAAATAGGAGCCCAAGATAAAACAGTAAAATGAAATAAGAGCCATAATAAAAGCCCCAACCCATCCCCCATCAGGCCAGGCCGGCTTGTTCAAATAAATAGGTCTTTAGATCGCGTCGGAAGGAGCGAAGGTCAGGTGCCATCCAGAGCTCGATCGGCAACTGATTCCATAAAGCCGGGGCACCCACAGAGAAGGTCCTCCCCCTGGGGGCCACCAGCCAACATTCCCTGACTGGCGGCACCCTGAGGAGGCCCTCTCTGTGGGAACGCACAGGGCGGAGGGAAGTAGATGCCGGCAGCAGGTGATCCCCAAGGTACTCCGGACCCATGCCATGTAGGGCCTTGTAAACCATCATCAGAACCTTGAATCGCACCCGGAAGACAACTGGTAGCCAATGCAGCTCACGGAGCAAAGGTGTAACATGGGAGTACTGGGAAACTCCCAAGACAACTCTCGCGGCTGCATTCTGTACCAGCTGGAGCCTCCGAGTGGTCTTCAAGGGAAGCTCCATGTAGAGAGCATTGCAGTAGTCCAGACTAGAGGTCACGAGTGCATGAGTGACCGTACACAGGGCATCCCGGTCAAGATAGGGCCACAACTGGCGCACCAGGCAAACCTGGGTGAAAGCCCCCCTAGTCACAGCCACTATATGATCTTCTAAAGTAAGTTGTGAATCTAGGAGGACTCCCAAGTTGCGAGCCCTATCTACGGGGGGTAAAAATGCACCCCCCCCCATAGAAAGAGATGGAATATTCTGAATATCCCGGGATGCCGGTATGCATAGCCACTCAGTCTTGTCGGGGTTGAGTTGAAATCTGTTCCTCCCCATCCAGACCCAAACCGCTTCCAGGCAACGGGACATAACGTTGAGGGCATCACTGGGGTGGTTTGGGGTTGAAATAAAAAGTTGGGTATCATCGGCATACTGATGATACCCAACTCCAAAACAACGAATGATCTTACCCAGCAGTTTCATATAGATGTTGAACAGGAGAGGTGAGAGGACCAACCCCTGAGGAACCCCACAAATGAGAGACCTCGGGGTCGACCTCTGCCCCCCTGCCAACACTGACTGCAAATGTCCCAGGAGATAGGAGGAGAACCACTGAAGAACTGTGCCTCCCACTCCCAATCCCCTGAGACACTGCAGTAGGATACCATGGTCGATGGTATCAAAAGCCGCTGAGAGTTCTAATAGGACTAGGACAGAGGAATGTCCCCTGTCTCGAGCCCTCCAGAGATCATTCACCAGAGCGACCAATGCCATCTCCGTGCTGTACACGGGCCTGAAACCCGATTGGCACGGGTCTAGATAATCTGCTTCATCCAGGACCAGAGGGAGCTGATGCGCCACCACACTCTCAGCAACCTTCGCAAGAAAGCGAAGGTTGGAGACCGGACGAACGTTATTTAACATAGCTGGGTCCAAGGGAGGCTTCTTGAGGAGGGGTCTCACCACCGCCTCTTTCAAGACGGCGGGGAAACTACCCTCATTCAAAGAAGCAGATATAACCGCCTGGAACAAGCCTCGTGTCCCCTCCCGAGCTGCATAAACCAGCCAGGAAGGGCACGGGTCCAATAAACATGTGGTGGAGCTCAATCTCCCCATAATCCTGTCCACTTCCTCAGGGGTCACAGAATCAAACTCCTCCCAGAAAAACATTGACAAGACCGCCAGTGTCCTGATCGTCAGACTCTGCCCAGTCAGAGTCCAAACCTGTCCGAATCCGAGCGATTTTATCCGACAGATATTGACTAAATTCCTCGACACGACCCTGTAAGGGTTCCTCCCTCACCTCCTGATTAAGGAGGGAGTGGGTCACCCTAAACAGGGCGGCCAGGCGATTATCTGCAGACGCGATAAGGGTGGAGAAGTAATTAGACCTCGCCGAACTTATCGCTGCGAGATAAGACCTAATATGGGTTCTTAGTCGCAATCGGTCGGATTTGGATTGGCTGGACCTCCAACCGCTCTCTAGGCCCCGTCTCCGACGCTTCATCTCCCGAAGCTCCACGGAAAACCATGGAGCTCGCTGGGATCTGCACCGGGTCAGGGGCCGCAAGGGTACAATTTGGTTAAGTGCCTCCGTGGCCGCCTTTTCCCAGGCTTCCACTAAGGCATCCGCCGAGTTGTGAGCAAATTTTATTTTTCTATATGGATGGTGGTTAGATGATCTGGGTGGGGGTTCTCCAATTATTATGCCCCTGTCATGGACGGATCATCATCTCCTCTGGCTGGCCTTCCGTTTCGCCACCCCCCGTCGCTGGGCCATGGAACCAACAAGATGGTTCCGCCCCAGGCGCCTAATGGACCTTGAGCAGTTTCAGATGGCACTTGGGTCCCCGCCTGCCACCTTCGCTCACAGCCCGTTCGATGCCTTGGTGGAAGCCTGGGAAAGGGCAGCCATGTTGTACCCATGTGGCCCCTGACCCGGCGCAGATCCCAGTGGGCTCCATGGTTTTCCGTTAAGCTCCGGGAGATGAAGCGTCAAAGATGGGTCCTAGAGAGCTGTTGGAGATCCAGCCAGTCTGAATCCGACCAATTGTGACTAAGGTCCTCTACGAGGTCTTATCTCGCAGCGATGAGGGCGGCAAAGTGTAATTACTTTGCTGCCCTCATCATGTCCACAGATAATCACCCGGCCGCCCTGTTCAGGGTGACCCGCTCCCTCCTTAATCAGGAGTGAGGGAGGAGCCCTTGCAGGGTCGTGCCGAGGAGTTTAGCCAACATCTGGAAGACAAAATCGGTCAGATTCGGGCCGGTCTGGACTCCAACTGGGCAGAGTCTGATGGAGGTGACATGAGTCGTCTTTGTAATGTTATCTGGGAAGAGTTTGACCCTGTGACTCTGGAAGATGTGGACAGGATCATGGGGAAGCTGAGCTCCACCATGTGTTTATTGGTCCTGTGCCCCTCCTGGCTGGTCTATGCAGCTCGGGAGGGGACATGAGGCTGGCTCCAGGCAGTGATAACTGCTTCTTTGAGTGAGGGTAGCTTTCCCGCTGCCTTGAAGGAGGCGGTGGTGAGGCCCCTCCTCAAGAATCCTGCCCTGGACCCAGCTATTTTGAATAACTATTGTCCGGTCTTCAACCTTTGCTTTCTTGCGAAGGTTGTTGAGAGCATAGTGGCGCATCAGCTCCCTCTGTTCCTGGAGAAAGCAGATTATCTGGACCCATACCAATCGGGCTTTAGGCCCGTGTACAGCATGGAGACAGCATTGGTCGTGCTGGTGAATGATCTCTGGCGGGCTCGGGACAGGGGTTGTTCCTCTGTCCTAGTCCTATTAGACCTCTCAGCACTTTCGATACCATTGACCATGATATCTTACTGCAGCGCCTCAGGGGGTTGGGAGTGGGGGGCACTGTTCTCCAGTGGTTCTCCTCCTACCTCCTGGGACGTTCACAGTCGGTGCTGACAGGAGGACAGAGATCGGCCTCGAGGCCTCTCATTTGTGGAGTTCCTCAGGGGTCGGTCCTCTCGCCTCTCCTGTTCAACATCTATATGAAACCACTGGGTGAGAACATTCGTGGTTTTGGAGTCGGATATCATCAGTATGCCGATGATACCCAGCTTTTCATCCCTACCCCAAACCACCCCAGTGATGCCCTCGATGTGATGTCCCGTTGCCTAGAGGCGGTTTGAGTCTGGATGGGGAGGAACAGGCTTCGGCTCAATCCTGACAAGACCGAGTGGTTGTATGTTCCGGCATCTCGGGAAATTCAGTCCATTCCATCTTTAACCATGGGGGGTGAGGTGTTACCCCCCGTAGATAGGGCTCACAACTTGGGTGTCCTCCTGGATTCACAGCTCAGTTTGGAAGACCATGTAGGAGCTGTGACCAGGGGGGCTTTTGCCCAGGTTCACCTGGTGTGCCAGTTGCGACCCTATCTAGATCAGGATGCCCTGCGTACAGTCACTCATGCGCTCATGACCTCTCGTATAGACTACTGCAATGCTCTGAACATGGGGCTGCCCTTGAGGACTACTCGGAGGCTTCAGCTGGTGCAGAATGCGGCTGCGTGAGTTGTGATGGGGGTCTCCCAATACTCCCATGTAACACGTTTTCTCCGCGAGCTGCATTGACTTCCAGTTGCCCTCCGGGTGAGATTCAAGGTGCTGGTGATTACCTATAAAGCCCTAAATGGCATGGGTCCGGATTACTTATGGGAGCACCTGCTGCTGGCGTCATCTTCCCTTCGTCCTGTGCGCTCCCACAGAGAGGGCCTCCTCAGGGTGCCGTCGGTCAGAGAGTGTCGGCTTGCAGCCCCCAGGGGGAGAGCATTCTCTGTGGGCACGCCAGCCCTTTGGAATCAATTACCGGTTGAGCTCCAGATGGCTCCCGACCTTCGCTGTTTCCACCGTGATCTGAAAACCTATTTATTTGAACAGGCCAGCCTGGTTTAAGGATTTGGGGTATTTTTAATTATTTATTCTTAGGGCTTAATTAATTTAATTTTATTTTAACTTTTGTATGTAATGCTTTTATTGCTCTGTACACCATCCTGAATCCTTCGGGAGAAGGGCGGTATAGAAATTCAATTAATAAATAAATAAATAATAAATAATATATAAAGCAACTCCTCTTTTTTTCTGTTGTGCTGATGTATAATAAAGTTTCCCAATTTTGAATATTCCAATAATTTATGATGCTGTACTTTTATATGTGTTTCTTCCAAACAGATTATATCCACATTCAATTTCCGTAATTTCCTAAAAATCTTATTTCTTTTAACTGGAGAATTCAGTCCATTTATGTTTACTGAGAAGATTCCATTTTCTGTATCCATTTCTATTTATTTATATTTTGGTCTAGTAGATCTAGTAGTCCTTTGTTCTCTAGCAAGTCCTTCATCCTCACCCTTTTGGTCATCTTCCTCTTTCTGTTCTTCTGTTTGTGCAGTCTTCTCTTCTGGTTGTTTCTGCTCCTTACTCTCCCCTTGACTTAATTTTACTCCTTCATCTAGAATCGACCTATTCCTCACTTCAAAGTCTTCTGCTTTCCAAATGGAATCCAGTCTATACCTTCTATTGTTCCAGTTTATTAAAATACCTTCCGGCATCAACCATCTAAAATTTATGCCATTGGCAATCAATTTCGTAGTCAAAAAAATGATACTGTCTTCATGTATCTCTAACTCACTTAAGTATCTGCTTAATCTCTTTATTTTTATATTGTAGTGGTTCATCTCTAACTTTCCGTAGTGCTTCATCTCTTGTTATCTTCTTTGTAAACTGTACATGTACTTCTCTTGGCAATTTATTTCTTCTTGCATAAATTGAATTGAAGCGAAAAATTTCATCTAAGTCAAGTTGAATTTCTTCTTGATCCACTTTCAAAATCTCCTCCAAGATATCAATAATCACCTCTGCTATGTTTTCTTCTCTATCCTCAGGAATGTTTTGAAATCTTAAATAATGTTCCGCTTTTTCCATCTCTAACATCTTAATAGTGTTCTCTAATTTTTCATTTTCTTGTAATAGCATTTCTATCTTTTTATCATTCTCATCTGTTTTTTCTTCAATTTTGTGTATCTTCTGTTGATTTTTTATTATCATTTGATTCTGAGTTTCAAATTTTCCCTTTATGTCCAAAATTTCTTCATTTAGTTTCTATGGTTTACTTTGTGTAGTCTTGTGATTATCACGCATTTCTAAATGGTTCCTTTCCAAAGTCTCTTGATTCTTTAACATAAGTTCTTGAAGAAATTTTAATGAGAACTGTGTTTCACTTTGAGCAGAACTTACTTTTTCCCTATGCAACATTGCTTCAATAGATCCCTGTGTTGTAGGGCTGGATTGTCCTACTGAAGGTGCAGAAGAAATTTTCTTCATGAGTCTAGTAATGTTTGATGAAGTCATTTTACAACTTACAATCTAAAGCCAAAACAATGTCTGTTTAAATTTAGCCAAAGTCAATAAAAGTAGCTTTAAATTTCAGTCTCACAACAAGGCAGCCTTATCATTGCAGGTGTCTTTTTGTCAAGGCTAACAATAACAGTATATCAAAAATTTCATTCTTCTTTCACCACTAGATGTTCTCCTTGGCTTATTTATCAATGTCCAGTATTTTTAACAAAGAATCTCTCCCCCTGTTTATAATTACTCGCTGCTCGTAAATCTTCTGGGGGTCTTTACTTTCCAGCCCTTTCCAATCAGGGGCTCAACATTTATAATCCTCAAGGAGAAGAAAAGAGAAAATCTTGCTCACCCAGCTTCAGCATGCAGTTGAAATTCCGCTGATTTATGGTCCTTTTTGTCTCCTGCCAGAGACGCCTATGGCTGATAGATTTAAAACAGCCTTTTCCTTCATTTTTCCAGAGGGTCCTACAGTTCGCTCTGATTGGGTGCCCCCTGATGTGAGCTCCTGAAGTATCTCTCCTCCTTCATTGCCCTCCAGGGCAACTTTCCGACCCTTTAAGGGTTGCTAGACGAAGAAAAACCAAGCTGGAAAGCCGAGCACCAGCTTTTCCCAGTTGTCCCAATGGCTGCCAAACAAGAAGTGTCTATTCTATTCTATTCTATTCTATTCTATTCTATTCTATTCTATTCTATTCTATTCTATTCTGTTCTGTTCTGTTCTGTTCTGTTCTAAATCAGAGTTCATTTTGATATGTTTATGAGACTATGTATAAGACTATTGTTAATGAGCTGAATAGCACAGCAATGAATTGAGTGTCACTGCATAATTAAAAAGAAAGAACAAAAAAATGGGTTCTTTCCTATGTACTCTAAGTGATTAAGTTTTGGGCTAAGAACAGTTGTGTGGTCAGAAATAGGACTATTGTAAGTTTTGGCTTTAGTTATTTCCTAAGGTCTTAGTGAGCCAAAACTTAATTACAGTCTTTGACCAATGTTTACAGTAGGAAAAGAGAAATTCATTATCAAGGAAGAAATGAATAAGATAATAAAAATACATATCTAACTTAACCATTATGCACAACTGTATGACTTGATAAAGATTTGACTATCTGATATGTGAATGTAGCATTAGCATCCCTTAAAAAGTAATGAATATAAAATGTATCGTTATGACCCTGAAATTTAAAGATGAATAAGAAGATCAAAGCACATCTTGAGGCATAAAAAGGACACTATATGAGGACATGGGCAAGATTTCTATTTCCTTGGATCCACATGGACAAAGTTTCTGAAAATAAGGAGCATGTGATGGAGTATGTGGAAGGGGAGGGAGACTCTTTCACAGATAGCAAACAGACAACATAGCTTGGTACTTTTGGTATACAGGGATGTAGATGTACCCTCCCCAAAGGTTCATAGTTATAATCTAATAGTTATCCAGATAAGTGCTTTAGTCTAGCAAGATTTCTGTCTGAAGTAATTCTGAAGTTATTCATCATATCATTCTTGGATCCTTGTGCCTGAGAGTCCCATAAAATTTTCCTACCAGCAGCGCTGAAGAGAAGACATCAAAGCAGAAAAGGCCCATCTATACTTACTTAGGGCTAGATAGTATAGGTACCGCACAGTAAAGGACTTGCAGCTATCTAACATTTGGTGATAGAATTCAGGAGCACTAGTAATACCATTTTGGTGATCAATATCCTTCATTCTTTTACTATAGATTTGGCCTTTTCAAAGGTTAATTGGCCTAAATATTCAGGAGAGAGGTCAAGGCTGCAGAATTCTTCTATACAGGTATGCTCTCAATAAGATTGGTAGCTGTCTGATAATAGCAGAGACATCAAGTCTATAGGGTCAAACATAATTCTGAGATCTGTGCTTAGAATCGTGGTCCAGGCCCAGGTCTTAAAACTTGACATGTTAGTTCCAAGCCCCAAGACAGCAATAGGGATGCATTCTGGGGTACCGAACTAGTTGAAACCCTGGTTGCACAGGACTGATTATTTATTCATCTATTATTCAGATTTGGAAATTGGTGAATAGGTCCTTGGCATATTGTTTCCTAATCAAGCTCAATAAACTTATTGTCCTACAATTAGTCAGATCACTCTTATTATTCTTTCTAGATAGCATTTAGCAGAGGCCATACACTGCTATTGTGAAAGACATGTATAGGTGTAACTTAAAATTCCCTTAGAAAATGTTTGAGTTTAAAAATAATTGAATTGAGTGTGAAATGCCTAAAAGTCAGTATTATTCTTTTGAGTCCATGCCATCTGGCAGGTCAAGAGATTTCTATAAGTTTGTTGAAGTATACTCTACTGTGAAGAAGTTGTGAGGGGAGCATTATATTGTTATCTATTATGTTTTGCCCTCATTAAGAGGATTAATTGCAATCTGGAGTAGAATCCTGTGTTGCTGCAGGATTAGTTCAACCTGGTAATTTTCAGACATATGGAGTCTTATGCAGCATATGGATTTTGAGTATGTTCTGGAACAACTGAGTTGGTGGCTGACTCCATAGTCCATAATAGGTTTAATTTACATGCTTTTCCATTATAGCCTTAAATTCATTTGGTGTTTGATTGATGCTGGTGGAAAATTGCAACAGCTCCTTTAGTGGTTAAAAGGCAATTCTTAGCAACCAATTCTATATCTACATTTACATTATTTATGATTTTAAAAGTGTCCTCTCCTCTATCTCCAATAGAAGCATCATCAGAGGAAAGGAAAATTATCTACTTCCCAGTGAAATAGGGCAGAGGATTTATTAGCTGCAATTGCAAGGGGAAAAGGAAAAAGAATAGGACTTACATACTGTGTCCTTATGCTGGAACAAATCCTTCAGTTTTAGCTGTCTGGAGATTGCCACAGCCTTAATGGTTTTTATAATGCTTGGTATTTTCTCTTTAGGACATCTCCGGTCATTGTTCCCCTTGGTCTTCTCTTTGTATTTTTTTTTCCTTTCCTATCTTCTGCCATTGCCACCTTGCATCATCCACAGATTTAGGTGCTGTTAAATTGCAGGCCCTAGAATGCCAGATAACCCTAATTCTAAAGTTCTACAATTACTAATCCCAACATAGAGAATGAAAATTACTAATTGATCTTAAATAAAATCATTAAGTAATCTATTTTAGAAATTAAATAAAAGAGTAACTGAAATAGAAAAGAGCTCAACATGCCATCCTGAGGCCATGTTTCTCTATGTTGCTCATATTCCTGAGGTTTTATTTTTGGTAGGCCAAGAAAAGAGAAATCAAAAATAATTCTATAAGAAGAAGGCATGGCAAAATAGGACAGAATAAAAACAGGAAAAGAAAATACAGAATTTATTTGTAAATTAAGTCAGTGAGATGAACAGTGTATAAATTAGATAGAGACAGAGACAGAGCAAACAAAAGAGGTGAAGATGAGGGAAGGATAAAGGACTGAGAACAGTCATTTGGTAAGTGAGGTCTACCTATAGGCTTTTAGACATCATATTGTGTTCAAACTTATAGAAATATTTTAAATAGTGGATATAATCTTTTATTTCTTTGCAAAATCTTACGTAATCACATTTGTAAAAAACAGATTAATGGCTTAGAACTACAAAGAATAATATTACTATGATTATACAAAGTAGCAAAAGAAGAAGTTAATGGTCTTCCTTCTCAACTCAACTGAACATTAAATACATTTTTAAAAGTCTTATTTCCAAGGAAAGTACTTTACTATAATATTTCAAATCATAATGGAGATGAACTTGCATCACTTAATATAATATTTAATTACTTTAATTAATGGAATAATTTGACAAGTTTAAGCCTGTGAAAAAAGTAGATCACTGAAGCACATACCTTCTATGCACAGAATACACCAAAAAAAGGTTTTTTACTGTGTGAAATCTTAAAAATACCAGCAATTTTATCAAACACTTTAATGTTTGATGTTAATACATGGTATTGGTGGTTATTTCCAGTTGTGGTTCAGGAGACATTTTCACAGTATCCCAGAATAATGCCTTGGAATTAATAATATCATTTAAAAATAGTTATTGGTCAGATATAATATTGTTTTGCATTTCATGACTAATAGAATAGTCCAAGGGTGTCAAACTCAATTTCATTGAGGGCCACATCAGCATTATGGTTGCCCTTGGGGGGCCGGGTGGGTGTGACCAAGTGGGCGTGGCTGGGTGTGCATGGCCAGCTCAATGCTGCTCACTCAGCACAGCTTACTCGAAATGCCTGGGTCAGGAGAGAACAAGTTGCACCAGCTAATTTCATGTGGGGAAATCTCATTGCCCCACAAGCTCTTCACCTCCCCAAACATCTGCAGCCAAGCATGTGCAGAGGATGGAAAGGGCCTTCTTCCCAAGCCTAGGCATGATTGGTAGTTTGTTAGCTCAGATGTAGATAGCCTCCTAGTCTCCAAGCTGAGAGAGAGAGGGGGGGGGAGGGAGAGAGAGAACCTTCTTCTGCCTTGACAGATCTCTGGAGAGCAAGAGGAGGCAGGGAGCAGCACTTCCCAGTCCTGCATGAGGGAGGCTGGCCCTTCTTGAAAGGGAATCCCCATTTCCACTCATCCATGGATGGAGGAAAAAATCAGCAATCCACCATCACTCAGAAGCTGGTCTAGCAGCCACAAGGACTACTCAGCCTCCATTTCTGATCAGATTCTGATATTTTCAGAGCTGCCTTCCAGTCTCTCATTGCAAGGAGGGGGGGAGAAATCAAGCTTTCCCAAATAGGAAACAAGGAACCACTTGCTCCATTTTTTCCCAACAACTCTCCTATGTCCATGAAGCCCAGAAATAGAGTTCAAAATCCCTGAAATATCCATCCAAAATTTAGCTTTTGCAAGCAATGCTGGTTAGTTCTTTCAAGGTCTGTCAGTCTGTCCTTTGGGGGAGACCCAAAACATCCCTCCATTGATTTCAACATATTTTCCACCAAGAATCAGACTGAGCATAATGTGGTTTGGGGACCTAGGGGGCAAGGGGATGGGGCTCATGGGGGCACTGGCAGGGATGGCCCGTGGAAAAGGAGGCCAGCGGCATGTGATCCAGGCTGGGAACATGTGGGGGGGAGCAACTCCAGGACAGAGGGATGGAGCCAGTCTGGGCACTGCCCAAAATTGCAGGAGCGTAGCTGCTGCCTCACTCTTGTGGCTCCAAAGGGCTGCCCAGCATTCTGCCTCACCCTCCCAACTCTCCGCAGCCCCAGGCCTGCTTGCACTGAAGGGCACAAGGAGACTTTGAAACTGACAGCACATTTTCTCCTCCACACAAATCTGGAGACATTCCCAGGCCACCAAGGCCCAGGGCTGTGGTGTTCACAGAGCCAAGGGTGGCACCTACTCTGGAACAGTTGAGGCGCAAAGGAGCATCTGGGTATGCCCCAGCATGACTCCTGCTGAAAGAAACTTGGCAGTAGTGTCCCTGAGGGGCAGGCAGGGTGGCAAAAACAGTTTTTAGTGCTCAGCTCTACTATACCACCCAGACCCAGCCTGTAAAATATCCGGCTGCAGCTTCTCCTCCAATTGGTCCCGCTTTCCCTGCACAGATCAAATGGGAGATCCGCTCCAGGTTTTCCAGCCCGCCCACCCGCCCAGTTCCTGAGTCCAAGGCATCCTTAGAGCTAAGGAGCTGCCCTGGCTACTGCGTTCCTACCTGCCTTTCAAGTTGGGATAGACTGCAGCTGTTCTTCAACTTTAGAAGGAAAGACACCCAGACCCCAGCCTGTAAAAAATCATACTCTGCCTCCGGCTGGAGCTTCTCCAGTCCTTTCGCTGCGGCCTTAAAACATTCCTTTTCCATCAGGCTGACCTGGACTGACAGGGATTTTTAAAATGTTTTTAACTTATTGGGGCTGCTAGTTTAATTCTTTTTTTTTTTTTAAACTTTTGTATTATTGTATTTTTATTGTTGTTAGCCGCCCTGAGTACTTCGGGAGATAGGGCGGCATATAAGTCCCAAAAATAAATAAATAAATAATAAATTGGTCCCGCTTTCCCTGTGCAGACCAAATGGGAGATCCGCTCCAGGTTTTCCAGCCAGCCTGACCATTTCCCGAGTCAAATGCATCCTTAGAGCTAAGGAGCTGCTCTGGCTACTGCGTTCCCCGCCTGCCTTTCAAGTTGGGATAGACTGCTCTTCAACTTTAGAAGGAAAGACACCCAGACCCCAGCCTGTAAAAAATCACACTCTACCTCCGGCTGGAGCTTCTCCTCCAGTTGGTCCTGCTTTCCCTGTGCAGACCAAATGGGAGATCCGTTCCAGCTTTTCCAGCCAGCCCGGCAGAGGAGCTATCTGCGGCTCTTTCTCTGGCTGCCTCAAGTCTGTCTTCCTGCCTGGGCACTTCTCCCCCTCACCGGCTGGGTGTTGCTCCCTTCCCCCCCAGCCTACCTCACTCCCTCCTACCTACCTGGAGACTAACAGCTGCAAATGGTGCTGGGCTCCACCAGCCCACGTGCACTTGCCTCCTACTGAGCAAGTGCTCAGCCGGGCCGGCACCAAGGTGGTGGGGGCCGGACCTTTGTAATTTCCAGGAGAGTTGTGCGGGCCGGATTCAATCATGTGGCGGGCCGTTTGTGGCCCGCGGGCCTTGTGTTTGACATGTCTGGAATAGTCTGTCAGAATCCATTTATATCCCATTCATAAATCCCTATGTGTATGTTCTAAAATCTTACATCCCTCACTGGATTCTGCCATTCCCAAGGAGGAGAAGAGAAGATGTTAATTGGCTATCCTTCTCCATTTGTTGCAAAGGTGTTTATTTCAGCCTGCCTGGAGGCCTTCATTAGACCAGGGGAAGAACCTTTGAACTGAGAAGAACAAAGAAAGGGAGCGGAGAGAGATCTGGTTTGTATCTCTGATTAGAATCTGAAAGAGAGGAAGGAAATGTCGTAAAGGCATGGAAGATCCCTTTTCCCTTGGAAGGTTTTGACACCTGAACCTTAATTGATCCAGGACTGACCAAATGGATTGGGGGGGGGGGGTGTTTTCAGGGACACTTTAAAAGTACCAACCTGTAACACAGTCTTCAGATCCTGTCTAGATTTTTCACAGACAATCATGTTTTAGTAAAAAGTTCCTTTTTGGACAATTCTGTCTCCAAGAGTTCTTCTTTCCTAAGACCTGGATTGGGGTGGGACCTGACATTAGACAGGATCTGCAGTAAGAGTCAACCTGGAATGAAAACCCTTACCGGGGGACTTTGCAAAAAATACAATGTCTAATGATGAAGCAAGGAAGGAGGAAAGCCCCATGGAAAGGGAGTTTTCCCCTCAACCGAAACCCCACCAACGGTTGGAAGCTGAAGCATCAGATTCCTCTGGGGAAGAGGTGACAGAGACTCACAATGGCAAACCGCGATGGTCGATAGGCATTGGAAGGAGAAGTGAGTGGGAAAAGGCATCGAGGAAAGTGACCCTGAGGTGGGGCGGCCACCAACCTGAATGGAGGCAAGAGATGAAGAGCTCCCTGCACGTCAGTGAAGAGGAGTGGGTCCTAGAGAGAGCTATTGACCTGATGAAGAAAACCCTTAGCTCGCTAACAGAGGAGAAAGCTGAGTACTGCAGTCACTGCAGCACCTGGGACCGCAACTGGAGAGACAGTGGGGGGGGATCCGGTACCTGCAACACTGGGGCTGTCCACTGGAACAGGAGTTGCTGCCTCAGTAATACGCCACCAGAACCACAGATGGGGATCAGGATGAGGGGCAATACCGCCTGTGGTGCAGACAACAATCCATTCAAAGACTTCCACCGCTGGAAGCAAAATTCAGGGGGGAGCCACCATGCTTGGGGTTTTTCCTAACCCAAATTCTCAGCTATATGGAAGAATATGGATGGGACATCCCCAGTAACAAAGCCCGCATCCGTATTGTACAATCTGCCCTGGACGGACCAGCTGCACACTGGGAGGTGAACCTGCATGACTCCAATGCCCCAGACCTCAACGACTTCAACCAATTCATGTCATCCTTGAGGAGGTGGTTGGAGGATCATTTGGCTGATTGTAAGGCCTGGGAGAGAATCAAAACAGTCAGGCAGAGCAGATGGCCAGTGGCAGAATATACCCAAGAATTCTGAGCCATTGCCAGCAAGCTGAACTGGCCAGAATACAGTATATTCTCCTTAGCCATTTTAAAGATGGGCTAAACTATAACCTGTATGATGCTTGCCTGCCTCAAGGAGACCCACACTATCTTGATGACTGGTATGTCCTGGCAGAGGAGGTGGAGATAGACCTACTGAAGAGGCACTGCTAGGGGAAACCATGGGCCCGCCCGCCAACCGAGCAAACACACGAGGGGGAAAAACCACCGTCCACAGCTAAAAAATAAACAGGCTGTTTCAAATGCAGGAGAAAGGGTCACTGCACCACAGAATGCCTCTCAAAAGCCCCCCAGCGTAAATCAGAGGGATCACCCTCCAAGAAACTAGGGAAGCCCCAAGGCAACCCAAAAGAATCTTCCATGAAGGGGACAGAGGCTGTAGAATCCACAACCCCTGCCAAGAACTGGGATTGGATTCCAGCCTACACCGCAGGGGCGGTGGACACTTCAGAAGACAGCTCAGAGGGAGAAACTTTGGTAAGTAGATCCATTCCACCCATCCTTCAGACAGTGACTATATTAGCTTCCTCTATGCCTTAAGCCATCAAAGTAAAAGCCCTAATAGAATCTGGTTGCACCCGCTGCCTCATCAGCCCAACGCTGGTGGGGAGATTGAGCATCCCAGTGAGGAGACTAAAACAACCAATCTCCTTTAGCCAATTAGATGGGTCAATAGCAGGGGGGAGCCAGCTACCCTAGCCACTTTACCAATTCACCTATCCCTGGGGTCTCATGAGGAAGACATAACGTTTGTAGTGGCCCCAGGCATGGAATGCCCAACAATTTTAGGACTGGAATGGCTGAAGAAATGGAACCCGGGGATAAATTGGAGGACAGCAGAACTCAACATCCCAGAGGGGGAGCATAGGAACTTAAAACCCCAAAGTATCCCCCCAAGCCAAAAAGAGGAGTCAGCATTGGTGGGGGAAGAGAAGGGGTTACCAGAAATACCGGAAGAATACAGGGACCTTGCTGAAGTTTTCAGTGAGGAACGGGCAGATGAGCTTCCCCACCACCACCCCACAGACTGTGCCATAGAATTCAAACCCAGGGCAAAACTCCCAAAGCCCAGGATGTATGCCATGAGCCCAAAGGAAATGGCAGAGATTGAAAGAGTCATAAAGAAAAACTTAGAAAGCTGATTTATTGAGCCTGCCAAACCCAAAGTGGCCGCCCCGATTCTGTTCAGGGAGAAGAAGGATGGTTCTTATCACTTGGTTGTTGATTACCATCCCATTAATGCAATTAGTGAATGTAATCTGTATCCCCTACCCCTAATGAAGGATATGCTATCCCACCTATCAAAAGGAAGGACTTTTACCAAACTAGACCTGAGAGAAGCATATTACCGCATTAGGATTAAGGAAGGAGATGAATGGAAGACTGAATTCAATTGCCCAATGGGTTGCTACCAGTTCAAAGTACTGCCATTTGGACTGCAAGGGGCCCCCACAGTCTTTATGCAATTAATTAATTAATTAACAACATGCTAAGAGAGCACCTATATAAGGGGGTCCTGGTTTACCTAGATGATATCCTTATCTTCACTGAGACCAAAGAGGAACATATCAACCTAGTCAGAGCAGTCCTGAAAAAGTTGCGGGCTGCCCACTTATATGCTAAACTATCAAAATGTGAATTCCACCAGGAAAGAATAGACTATCTGGGGTATCACATATCCGCAGAGGGCATTGAAATGGACCCTGAGAAAGTCAGGGCAGTATTAGAATTTCACTCTCAAACACTTATTGGGGGGGAAGAATTTCCTGGCGGATGCATTATCTCACATGCCCCAATATAACAGCACACGGACCACTGACTCTAAACCATTTGTACCTGAACAACAACTGGCAGCACAGTCACCACCGGGGCTCAAATAAAAATGAAGCCGAAGGTGGATAGCCAAACTGGAATAGAATTCCGAAAGTCTTTCGAAAGTGATGAATGGTTCCAGAAAAATAGACATGTGTGCACAATTAAAGATGGACTACCCTGGGTGGGTGAGAAGTTATACTGTACATATCTGCCACCCAGAGGATCAATTTCATTCAACTGTGCCATGATACAAAATCAGCAGCATATTTTGGGTTTGTAAAAACCTTACACTTAACTAAAAGGCAATTTTGGTGGCCATCTATGAAAAAGGACATAGAAAGCTATGTGGGCAGCTGTCAAATTTGTGCGATGGCCAAAAGTCTGCAAGGGAAATCGCCAGGACTGTTGCAACCAGTGGTAAACCCCTCAACTCCTTGGAAAGAAATAGCCATGAATTTTATAGTGGAATTACCAGAAAGCAATGGGAACATGGTAGTCTGGACTGTCACTGATCTGTTCTCTAAACAAGTGCATTTCATACACTTTTGCCAAAAGATCCCTACCGCAAAAGCCTTAGCAAAACTTTTCGTACAGCATATTTACAGATTGCATGGGGCACCACAACACATCATATCTGATAGAGGGGTGCAATTTACTTTGGCATTTTGGAAAGAATTTTTATCTCTTTTAGGAACCACCCAAGGACTGACATCTAGTCATCATCCTCAATCGAACGATCAATGTGAAAAGGCTAACTCAGTGCTTGAGCAATATTTAAGATGCTTTATTAATTTCCAGCAAACAAACTGGATGGACCTACTGCCTTTTGCAGAGGTGGCATATAATAATGCAGTCCACTCCAGCACAGGTTACACTCCTTTTCAAGTAGCTACCGGTCAAACTTTCAACCCCATGCCAGAACTAACCCTAAATGAACTGGTAATTCCCAAACTGAAGGAGTGGATTGCTGAATTACAAAACATCTGGCCAATCATTAGGAAAGCTTTAGATGAAGCTAGACAAGCATACAAGACACAGGTGGACAAAAAAAGAGTAGATCCCATACGATTCAGGGTGGGAGAGATGGTATATTTCTCCACAAAATACCTTAAATCACTACAACCCTGTAAAAAACTTGGAGCAAAATATATTGGACCTTTTCCAATTAAAAGAATCATAAACCCAGTATCAGTTGAATTAAAGGTAAAGGTAAAGGTTCCCCCGCACATGCGTGCTAGTCGTTTCCGACTCTAGGGGCCGGTGCTCATCTCTGTTTCAAAGCCGAAGAGCCAGCGCTTGTCCGAGGATGTCTCCGTGGTCATGTGGCCGGCATGACTAGACGCCAAAGGCGCATGGAACGCTACCTTCCCACCGGAGTGGTCCCTATTTTTCTACTTGCATTTTTATATGCTTTCGAACTGCTAGGTTGGCAGAAGCTGGGACAAGTAACAGGCGCTCACTCTGCTACGCGGCACTCGGGATTTGACCCGCCAAACTGCCGACCTTCTGATCGACTAGCTCAGCATCCCAACCCACTGAGCCACCGCGTCCCTATCAGTTGAATTAGGACTACCTAAAAATCTTAGACAGATACACCCAATTTTTCACTGCAGTTTACTAAAAGGAGAACAACAGTCACCCCTACAAACAACCACCACCACTACCTCCCATCATGGTGGAAGGAGAACAACACTTTGAGGTGAAGGAAATACTAGATTCCAGGAAACACCATGGAGCAATTCAGTATCTAGTAGCTTGGAAACACCTCCCCTTCTCAGAAAATGAGTGGGTCAATAAACACCATGTTAAAGCACCAAAGTTGCTTAAGAGGTTTTATACAGAATATCCAAACAAACAGGGCTAACATTATGTTTTATTTCCTCTATAGATGGACCTATCTTTCTTTTAAGGGGACCAGATTGTCAGAATCCATTTATATCCCATTCACCAGGGGAAGAACCTTTGAACTGAAAAAGTATCCCTGTGTTGTATGTGTTTGTGTACCCTATCAGAGAGAAGGCATTATAATTTAATCAGAAGGTATTTATAGTTGCAAAATTCTAATAATTGTAATTTATTATTCTATTATTATTATTATTATTATTATTATTATTATTATTATTATTACTATTACTATTACTATTACTATTATTATTATTATTGTTATATAACTTTTATTCATTAAACATGAAACTCAGTCAACTGAACACTTAAATTGTCTGGCACTATTGGTTGACATGGGTTGCTGCCAGCATCCTAGGTATCAACCAGGTATCTCCTTAAAATGTAAGATGTTCCGAGTAGCACTGGTTTTTTTGTAGCTTTGCTGGAGTTATTGCAGGAAGCTGCAATTTTTTGATGTATTTTGCTAAGTTTTTGGACATAGTTTCCAGTGCCCCACTGACAATGGGTATCACTGTTACACGTTTCATCCATAATCATACAGTTTCGATGGCCAGGTCGCAGTATTTTATAATTTTTTACAGTTCTTTTTCTTCTACTCTGGCATCTCCTGGTACAGCTATCGAGCCCCATGGGCCCAACATACAGCGAGGGGGAGGAAGAGCCCCATGTCATCTCCCCTCTCTGCCTATCAGCTGTCCACTGAGGGCCTCACCAGGGTCCTGGAAGCATCGGAGGGCATCGCTGGACCGCTGATCATTTTGCTGCCTCTCTGCCCAGTGCTGCCAATGCCGCCAGTCACCGCGAGCTCTCTGCCGGCCCCACCGCCTATCAGCTGGCTGCTGCAGGCTTCGACAGGGCCCTGGAAATGTTGGAGGGAGTCATTGAGCCACCAACCATGTTGCTACCTCCCTGATCAGCGCTGCTGATGCCGCCGGTCACCACGGGATCTCTGCCAGCCCCACTGCCTTCCAGTTGTCGGCCCGACACCCGGAAGGGCCGCTGTCACCATAGCGAGCCTCCGGGGCTCAAATTGCATCAGGTGAGGCTTGGGGACAGTTGTAGCCGCACTGCCCCTCATGAAGCCAAAAGCAGTGGGGCTGGCCATTTGGGTTTGAGGGTGGGGTTTGCCTGGATTACTTATCTGGTTTACAGCAGAGTGTTGTATGTGGGGGGGAGGCTGGTAGGACGTGTGGAGGGTGGTGGGCAGAATAGGGCAGTGTGAGCTGTTTTTGCAAAGGATATTGCAAGGGGGAGGAGGGATTATAAAGGGTTATGGGTGGTTGCTGGTTTGTGGCTTAGGGGTGGGATCCTGTCTCCGGATGGCTATGTAAGCACTGGGAGCAATTTACTCCCAGTGCTGACTTTGCTTTTGTGCTTTTGAGCTGAATAAAGTCTTTTGTTTGTTGCACATTCCTGCTTGGAAATTTCTGCTTTCATCCTATGAAGGACGTGTTTGACAACAGCGATATCAATCAGCTGTACGCTTCAGTTCTCTACAACTGCGATATCTGGCGTGTTGTGTTCCAAATGGCGATCTGTCTGTATTTGGAAGTCCCACAAGATCTTCACCCTCTCATTCTTGACAACCTTTTCCATCCTATGTTCCCATGACTTTTCAGACACAGGCAAGTCATATTTTTTACACAATGCCCAGTGGATTAGTTTAGCAACTCGGTCATGTCTAGCTTTGTAATCAGTTTGTGTGATTTTGCTGCACTCACATATTAAATGTGAAACAGTTTCAACTTTGTTGTTGCAAAGTCGGCAATTTGGATTGTCAGTAGATTTTTGTATCTTTGCTTTCATGGCATTAGTTTGTAGTGGTTGTTCTTGAGCAGCCAGTATTAAGCCTTCCTTTTCTTTCTTGATGGTTCCCATCTTAAGCCGTGCCCATGTCAAGTTGTTATCACATTTTCCTTCAATGTTTTTCAAATGTTGTCCATGCAAAGCTTTGGTTTTCCATCTATTTAATCTGTCATCCATCTGTTTTTCCTTATATTCTCCCTTTGTTTCTGTTATTTTTATAATGCTCTCTGTTTTCACAGCCTGCAGCAATTTTTCTGTACTTTGATTCACATAGTCATTCAAACTTCATTTTTCTTCTTCTACAGTTTGGTGGATTTGCAGTAGACCTCTGCCCCCTATTCTCTTTGGCAGGTACAACCTGTCAATGTCACTTCGTGGATGTAGAGTGTGGTGCATATTCAAAAGTTTACGTGTTTTCTGGTCTAGGTGTTCCAATTTGGCCAATGTCCAGTTGATAATTCCAGCTGGGTAGTGTATCACTGGGACTGTCCATATATTAATGGCTTTAATTATATTTCCAGCATTCAGCTTTGATTTTAGTACTTTGTGGACTCTTCTGATGTATTCTTTTTGTGTTGAATCTTTGACTTTTCCATTCAAGATGTTATCTGCTTCCAATATGACTAGGTATTTGTAACCATCATCCTTTGCTAGTGCTTTCACAATACTTCCGTTTCCCAGTTCTATTCCTTCTATTTTTCCCATTTTTCCTTGTTGCATGTATAATATAGCACATTTTCCAAGTCCAAAGTCCATTCTGATGTCGCTGATAAATAGTTGAACTGCACTGAGTATTGATTCAAGTTCAGTGTGGCTTTTTGCATACAGTTTTAAGTCATCCATGTATAGTAGATGGTTTATCTTGACAGGCTGGCTTGAGATGTGGTATTCCAGTTTTGTGTTTCGTAATATTATTGTCAATGGAATTAATACGATGTTGAACAGTAGTGGTGAAAGTGAGTCCCCTTGGAAGATTCTTCATCTGATGTTGATTTCACCAATGTTCTCCCTATTTGCTGTTAGAACTGTTTTCCATTTTTGCATATTTGCTTTCAAAAATGTACAGATGTTTTTGCTGATTCCAAAGTTTTCCAAATGCGCATTAATCCAACTGTGGGGTAAAGAGGCAAGTGCTTTCTTGTAATTAATCCATGCCATATTTAAATTTGTTTTTCATCGTTTTACATTTTTAAGTACCATTTTGTCAATGAGCAGCTGATCTTTTGTTCCTCTTGATTTTTTATAATTTCCTTTTTGTTCTGCCGGATACAAATTGTTTTCCATCAGATGATTGAATGCTGAATTTGCCAGTATTCTTGTAAAAAGTTTGAACATTGTTGACAGACAAGTAATTGGGTGGTAGTTGCTTGGTTCTGTGCTCTTTTCAGGGTCTTTCATTATCAAGTATGTTCGACCAGCTGTTAATCATTCTTCACTTCTGGCATTTTGATGCATTTCATCAAACTGAGTGGCCATGCGGTGATGGAGGCTGGTTAGCTGTTTCAACCAGTATCCATGCAGCTCGTCCAGACCAGGTACACACTTGTTCTTGACCTTCTTTACTTGTTTTGCAACCATATCAGTGGTTATTACAATATTCTCCATTTTGTTTTGTGTTGTTTGTTTTTGGATATCTTTGATTCAGGAGGCAGTTTTATTATGTTCCACTGCATTTCCCCACAGTTCTTTCCAAAAGTTTAAGGTTTTTTCTTACATGGTAGATGTTGCTGCAAGTCTGCAACATGTACTCGTTGTCAGAGGTTCCCTGTTGATGTTGTCCTGGGTTCCCGCAGGAACGAGTCTCAGCCCTCGCTGAGACAATTTAGGGGGTCCTCGCAAGGACGAAAGAAGCCAAATAAAAACAAACACCACACCAGAAGTTTCTCAAGATGAGAGAGCACGAAGTGCCCGGGGTGATGTTATGTCCCCCGAACGGATCGCAACAGTCTCTTTTATTAGGCAGTTTTAAAAGGGAGGGGTCAACTACAGCAAAAAGAGATAGCATATAAAAAATTCCAAACAGTGTGAGTCAAAACATACGTGTTAACAAAACATCACCTGATTTACAGGAAATCATACACTTCAGCAAAATAAAAACCTAATCTCAGGGAAAGCAACTAATTGGATACTATATCTATCTTATCTTAGAGAAAGTGAAACTTAATTTGAAGAGCAATGGAATTTTTGGGTGCTAATTGGATATTGTAAATCATGTCTGTCAGGTACCAGACACCATGCAGCACGGGAAAGGGTCAGGGCAAGTTCTCATGCCTATGAGGCCCAAGGAGAAACCTGAACCAAAGATATATCCATA
>JAKJMR010017955.1:164042-174467 GCA_024449315.1 Daboia siamensis
TTATTATTATTATTATTATTATTATTATTATTATTATTATTATTATTATTATTAATAATAATAATAATAATAATAAAAAATATATTAACTTGAAAGCAATCTTTGTATTATTTCATTCAAACTAATTTTGATTCAAGTGTGACTTTTTCACACAGGTTTTATCACAAGTCAGATAATATTTTGGTGCTACTGACTTTCTTTCACTTCAGTTTTTGACTGCATCTTCTAGAAAAAAGACATTGACCATAATTATGGCTTCTTACTTCAAATTTAGTACTAAATCATAATAAGTAGAAAGCATATTTTGCTTTAGTTCATGTTTCTGACACTGCCTTGTAGTAAGTTAAAAAATAAGATTTTGACAGTTTGAACATTATACCATACCTTACTTAAGATTTTCTAAGAAACAATATTATATCACAATTGCACAAGAATTTAAGTTAGTAAGTTAGAATTATTTATACATTAGGAAATAGTCATATCATTAACAAAGCAGCTTTGTTTTTCAACATATAGCCATATCAAGGGAGAATTTTCTTTCTCCCTATAATGTTTCTTCATTCCGCTTTACTTGTGCAACTCACAGAAGAATAGGCCTAATGTAGATTGACACCTTAGCTAGAGGACTGATTGAAACTTATGTCTTATAGTTCCTAATGTTCACTGAACCATATTATTAAAAAATAAAGTAAATAAAATAAATTGTCATATGAGAATTCTCTAAAATCAAATGGAGTAATTTGACAGGTTTAAGCCTGTGAAAAAAGCACTATAGCACATAAGAATACATGTGCACCCAAAAGTTTTTTTACTGTGTGAAATCTTTAAAATGCCAATAATTACATCCAATACTTTAGTGTTAATAATTGTAAATGGTATTGATGGGGATTTGCAGTTCATGTCATATGAGACTATGACTATGTACTGACATTTCACTTGCTTCTTAAGCCATGCTTAAAAACATAGGATAGTCAACCTCACCTAAGTAGCAATTAAGGGCCAAATCAAAAATTAGATTTAGAGATTATCAGTATCCTGGCACATACAATTCTTCTTTTCCCAGAAATATTAATCAATACCAATGTATAAACACTGAAATGATTTAAGCAGAGATAAATATTATCAATTCTCGTCTATCTTACAGGTAGCATTTCATTCTGGGTATCCACTCATTGAACACAGGTGGTATATAAAGATATAGCATCTGAGTTCATATCTCCCTTGAAGAAGCCAGCAACAATAGCACATATTCATTGTCTTACACAATGTTCTTTAGAAGTTATTTCACCAATAAATATCAGCTGTGAAAATGTATGATTTATACATTTTGTTTAAAAGCACATTAAGGTATATAATTGTTTTTGGTTGCATGTATGGAATTTCAGAATGCAGTTTACTAGTACTGATTTCTGTCTCACACTCACAAACATAAAAACTTTATTATATGTACTAAAGATAGATATAACAGGTAAAATTCTCCCAATGACCATACAGTCCTCCAGGTGGATTTTACTTATGTTCAGTGAGACTTATTCCAAATTACCATACTATTCATTAATTTAAAAACAAGGATTGTATGGGTTATTTGGAAGATGTGGTGGGCATGGGTTTGGGCAGGCTCCACAGATGCAGAGATGTCCATTATAGGGTCTAGAATAGAATCTCCCGTATCTGACCATTGTGTTAAGCTGTTCAAATCTCACTCACATGAATATTTCTCTGAGATGTGTTGGCAGTTGTAGCTTCAGATAGCTGTCTACTTGAAAAGTGTGTTTGTATTTGCTCAGCCATTTCAAGTTACCCACTTTACTAAGGATAGCTATGTCATTTTGTGCTTCCATATCCTTAATTCTTTGGGCAACTCTTTTTTTATATCATTCCCCTGTTACGCAAGAGACAGGAAAGCCACAGCTTCTTACAAAATTTGTCAATTTAGCGAACCAGGAAGTTTGTGATTGTAATTTTATCTGCTCCAGTAGGCATAACTTGGGGAGTTTATCACCCTCTGTTTCATTAATTTTATGCCAGTAATTGTATGTTCTAATTTTGGATAGAACATGAATTGTATAAATTCCCAGTTCAGCTCTAACTGCTGCAGCAGACGTTCTTAGATCTGTGCCCAAAATACTTCTTAGGTGCTGGGACTGCATTTGTTCTAATGCTATAATCGACTATACCCCAAACGTCTGCTCCATACAAGAGCATAGGGGTAACCTTAGCTTTATATACTCTGATTAATGGGACAAGGGATTCTGGATAACTATGATTTTTAATTTAAGCAATAGATTCAAACAAGCCTTTGCTCTGAGTGTGCTCTGTTGATGATGGCAAGCCCAAGATCCAGTCTTGGAAAATGTTATGCCTAAGTATAAAAGGTAAAGGTTCCCCCGCACATGCGTGCTAGTCATTTCTGACTCTAGGGGTCGGTGCTCATCTCTGTTTCAAAGCCAAAGAGCCAGTGCTTGTACGAGGACATCTACATGGTCATGTGGCCAGCATGACTAGATGCCAAAGGTGCACGGAACGCTGTTACCTTCCCACCGTACTGGTCCCTATTTTTCCCATTAGTAAATCTAAATAAAAAATCATGGTGTTTGGAAAACATTATGAGACACATAGATGGCAATTAGATGGTGAACCAATCAAACAGATTGGTTCACCATCTAATTGCCATTTATGTATCTCACCATGATTTTTTATTTAGATTTACTAATGGTAGAGAGTTGTCCTGCCAATAGGAGCTAAATCTTCTTAACAGCCTGTGTAATCCTACTTGTGAATATGATGAAAGAATGTTGTAACTTTGAATGGTCACTAAATGAACTGTTGTAAGTCAAGGACTACCTGTATATTGATATCAAGCATGACCTTCAAAAAAGGCCATTGTGCTAATTAAAAAGTCTATTTGCAGATCAAGAAGCCACAGTACTGAGAGAAATGTGGCAAGTTGAAAAAGAAATAAAACAAGGGTGATTACTCTTCCCTTATTTATTCAGTTTATATGTTGAATCTATATTGAAGGAAACTGGAGTGGAAGATCAGCATGACTTTAAAAATGAATTAATATCAATAATCTGTGCTGTGCTAATGACACTACTTTCCTATCTGAAAATACAAATGATCTGTTAGTTCTAATAATGAAAATCAAGGAGTACAGTGGAAGAAAGGGACTAAGATTGAATATAATGAAGAACAAACTAATGAGAGCAGGTACAAACAACCAGCCTCAGAAATGAAAATGTAGATATTGAAGTGATTGTAGCTTCTTCATTTTATGAAAACTACCAATAGTCAAGAAGTATGTTGCATATGTACAGTAAAAGTACAGTAGAAGGCTTTGGGAAATGTATTTGGATACTTCAATCTGTCTGCATATCAGAATCACGCTGGTGATAGTTTTGTCTATAGAAAGAATATGAATAGTTTTGAACTTTGGCCTATTCTCCAAAGAATACCATTGATTCCAAGAAAACAAACATGTAGATGATCAAATTAATTCAGAGTTTTCAATCAAGGTAGAAATGACTTGGCTAAAACTATCATACTTTAAAAATAGTATGTGAAAATATGGAGAAGTCTGTAATACTGGTACAAGTAAAAGGAAAAAGCAGAGGGCAACCCACAGTAAAGTGGATGGATTCAATTTATAACACTTTGGGAAGACCTGTATTCTGGAGAAAAGCTATGTGATTGCTAAGAATGAACACTAACTTGATCAACACACTCTATAATTATATATATCTTTACAAAGGTCTCAGAGTAGCTTTGCATTCACCTACAATTATGATTTTTTTTACTTCCATAGGAATTGAGCAGGACCTTTATTAAATTCCAGCAGAGCATTTGGGACATACATTCTGTCAGATAAGACCAGATTTTTCAATGATTATTTTAGTAGAATTGTCTGCCCTCCTGGATTATCCCTAGCTATATTTTTTAGATAATGCATGCTTCAAATAGGAGCCATTTTTCTGTGAGGTGAATTAATGTGCTATCCATCAGGGTAAGAACTGAAAAATATTTCAATCTCCCATATGAAAATTGTGTTTACAGATATGTTCAAATACAGGTAGTCCTCAGCTTATGATCACAATTGAGCCCAACATTTCTGTTCCTAAGCGAGACAGTTACTGACGGAGTTCAAAATTTTAATCATTTGGTTTAAACTTCATAATCATATTAAGTTAAATGAAATCAATCTGAATATCACATTAAATACTTGAGCTCTGTTATGAAATATTAAGAATGAAATGTTAGGCCATATTAACATTCCTTAAAAGAATTGGGTTAATGATAGCCTTTTCAGGACTCTGGACAGAGCCTAAGTTGCAGACATATACTATAGGTTGCCTTGTTCCTAAGACGCTTTATGAATTCTGTTGCCTGGTTCAGGAATTCAGACTCTGCAAAAAGCAACCCTTTCTTCTGAATCCATCACTTCATCATGTCTTTATAAATTCATGGTTTGATGAATGAGGGCAGGAATTCAGAGGTAGTGTGGATGTTTTCTCAATCGTTTTTCCTAAACCTAGTCCAGCAGGTGCCAAGTAAAATGTCCATTCTATATTGGTGCCAAAATGTTGAATGTTGATACTTTACAGCTTCTCCAGTGTTAGGGAAAATAACTTACTACATTTTTTCCTCCAACCTTCTCTTAAATACCAATTATACAGACTCTGTAAAATAAAACTTAATCAACTTTTCACATAGATGTATTTCAGGAAACAGATTTAAATCTTTTAAACATGGTTCTGAAAATGCCATTGTAAGGTTTATTGCACTATATAATTTTGTTATTTCCTTATTGTAATTATTTATTTTTAATAAATATTCTACTATTTAATTTTACTAATTAGAAATCCTCTTCATCTGACATTATAATTGTGAAATGTATTACTTCAATATTGCAACAAAAATACTTAAATTGTCAACTTTTAGATGGCTGCCTAATAGAAGTATTAGGTAACTGTATATTAATAATTTTAAAAAATAAGATAAGTGGGGAAGAAAATTATGAAATTTATAAAATTCAAATAGTTCTGAGAAAACTTCGTTGATCATTAAAAGAAATTAGTTGTAGTATCTTCAAAGTATGTTTAGTAAAATTATATACTTGATAAAATATTCAGTATGCCATGCAAAATCAATCTAAAAGTAAACTGTTTCTGATTAACATAGGGAACAAAGCTTTTATTCTATATCAAGCAATCTGTTCAAATATATTAGCAGAAGAAGAAGTGAAACTTTTTACATAAAACTGGTGGTTCTTTGGCTTCAAAATGAGTATTTACAGGCATTTCATATCCTTTATATATTTAGAATAGGAACATATCTATGTGGATTTGTTTATAAAATTAAAAGATGTTTCCTGTTTCAGAGTAGTATGTCTTTGGTAGGAATCTAGCTGCATAAGAAATTTTAGTTATATTTTGTCATGTTCTATAAATCTTATATTTATATATGAACCATTGATTCTATCCTTGAAAATAAAACTGAAGTACCCTGAAAAGTATCACATGATGGCACTGTTTCCATTTCCACCTTCAATATTATGAAATACAGCTAAAGTAAACCGGGTATTTTAAAGAAGTATAATACCAATGTATGTTATATAATTTATGTAAAAGAAAAATATAATTCTGTACTTATTAATGTGGGAATTAGAATATATTCATATATATCTCCAATAAGTATTTTATAAGGTTCCATATTTTTAATATTTTATTTTGATTATATTTAGACTGCATCCAAAATCATATTAATTCAGTTAATGGAAAAATTGGCAAATTGTTTACAAAATTAAACATTTTTTTTTCTTTAATTACGTATATTTTGCCTGTAAGAATTGCAGCTTAAAGTATGCATTCTTATATCTAATTGCAGGACTTCTGTGAAAAATTTTTTCATTAATCCAAAGGTATAAACAGCCCAATATTATTTTTTTTGTTCTAGAAAAGAAGATATTGCCATATTCTGAGGTCAGAAGTCATTCACAGACACCTTTCATGGGAGATGAGTAGCATAAATATTTAATGAATAAAAATAAATGATAAAATATTTCAAATTGAGTAAAATTTATGTGTTATTAGAGCATCAGTGATTTAGATTAGAGTTCCCCAATGTTTCTGACTTTGCAGACCAGCAGGCGGGCAGGGGATTGTTCACGCAAGTGGCTGGCAAGTGCACACAAGCCTGTAGCTCCATTTGTGCAAGCAGTGTGTTCACACACACCCACTCACACAAATAAGCACACATGCTTGCCCACTGCTTACGTAAGTGATGTACATGCACACTCATTGGCCGTTTCCACAGCCCAGTTGCAAACCTCTCATGGCCCACTAGTGGGCTGCAGCCCATAGATTCTAGATCCCTGATCTAGAATATTGGCTCTAATAATCATGTGAACATTCTCATTATAGTTAATCTATGTTAGGCAACAATTACCTGTATACAGCAATACCTGGGTTTCAGTGATAAAAAAAAGTTTTTACTGTATGTAGCCAAGTGGAAATATTGGCTGGTCATTTGTTTTCAAGTAAAGTAGTGCATTTTAGGAATATAACATAGCTTTCAATTGTGAAATGGAATTGAACTGGAGTGCCACATTTCTAGTAAACCAGGATGTCTATATAAGATGGAATGGGAAAGAAAGTTATAGTATAGCAACTTAGCATTGGGTTCAGGCATGCCATACTTAGGTTTTACATTTTAGAATGTTTCAGGATAGCAAATAATTATAAACAACATGCTTGTTTGCTATGTACTGAGTATGTATCCGTGTTCTTCAAAGGAAGAAAAGCAGAGGGTAGGAGAAGTTCATAATTGTAGTGGACACTAAAGAGTCTAATGCTATCACTAACCACGTTCTGTTATTCCTAAGCAGATTTGATTCATTGATAACACTTTAATTGCTGTTAAAAAAAACCCACTCATTTTGTAATCACTACATATAAAATTGTACTATGTATTATGTGCTAAATGAAACTAGTAAAACTAATTAGCAGTGTTTAGAATGAAAAATAATGTTAAAATGTATGAAAAACATACACTGTATATTCTACAAGATAACTTGAAAGTCTCTCAGCCTTATACGTTCTGGCAGTGGATGGTATAATAATCTGTATAATAAAAGATCTGAGATTACTAATATTTAGAAGATTATTGAGAATTTGTTTTAAGACTGTGGCATAGACCACAAAAATTAGAATATAAAGGGAAAAACAGCATTCATTATTCACAGTTGTGTATTCATTTATATGTCTAATTGTTCATGTATGAGATGAGAAATTTCAGATTATAAATATGGTAGATTTTTACTTTACTATATTTCACTATACAAATTACTTGCAATTTTCACAGGCCAGTGTTATTTTTAAGGACAAATTTCAGACAAAAGAAATTCAGTGATTATTCTTCCCATTTAATTAATTCAATTAAATAAGTCTGATGCTGTCAGGTGTTCTTTTAATAATTGAGTCAACATGCAATACACAATAAGCATAAAAGTATTTCCAGCTGCAGTTAATTTAGATCCAAAAGAATTTACTGTTCCACTACATTTGATATAGATTATTCTATAATATTTCAGTAATGGGTTGCACAAAGGCTGCCTTTTAATTCTTTGCTTTCTCAAATGTCTTTATGTATAATGGTTTAAAACAGAAGGTGTTCAAGAGAGGGTGACCTTTTTCCATTACCGTGTGTCTTGTCATTAATGCATTATAATTTTCTTTAGAAGTCTGGAAAAAATGTGTGTATGCAGTCTGTAGCAAGTATGAATAAAAGCATGTTCAGGAAAGTTTAGAATTGCCTGTTACTGTTCAAAGATTGAATGAGGGGAAGGGGAGGAAGTAATTTTATTGTTATTTTTACTGTGAAATTTACAATTCTTAAGACTTTTTATACCAAGCAGCCAAAGTCCTAAAATTTTGGCATGTGTGGCTTGAGCAGCTCTTAATTTACTTAGCTGCTAAAAAAATAACATGATCTTGTAGTAAATCGAATTGGGGAAGACTGTCTTAAGACTAAAGAGTGCATCAAAGCCACCAGGATTGCTTAATGTACCACAAAACTTTATTTTATTATAACAGTAGTATAATGAGATAGAAGTTTATTAAAGATAAAACAGTAAATAATTTGGGTTGAATGCTCTTAGGAGTGCTTGATATCATAATTATTGTAAATATTAATTGCTCTGCTGAAAATGTAAGGATGATGACTTTATATTAGATTAAAATAGTTTGTGTACTGGTAAATAGATAATCATACAAAAGTAATTGAGGCTTTAAAACCCCAATCTATTCTGCCAGCGTGAGCTCGTTTGCATGCTAATCACAAGAGTGATTTCCTACTTCATAACCAAGTTCGCAGTCTTTCGTAACCATTTTTAATTGCATTTAAAATGTTGCAGGGTTAGGATATTAGAAATAGAGGCGTATCTGTGTCAAATTAATAAAAATATTGCTGAAAACCTTTATATGTTAAGACTATAATATTTAAGGCCTTGTATTTTTAATTAGCATACATAGACATATATTATAGCATATATTCTATCTAGGTGACATATGTTGGTTCTTATAATGGATTAATTTACAAATGTACTTTTCATACCTAGAAAGCGGCAAAACAAAAACTCAATTACAGGATAGATCTAATAACTATTTCTATGGGATAATTCAGGAATATACTACTGTGTTAACACATTAATATAACAGCAATTATTGAACAAAATCAAAAACAGTATGGACCAGTTTGTTATTAATAAATTATAAATTAATAAATAACCAAAATACCTTTGGTTAAATAAGATACATTCATCAGTTTAATATGTTTACAGTATTTCAACTTGGTAGTGAAATTTATGATTCTATGGGGTAACTGTTTATAGAATGGTTATCCAACTAAAACTGAATAATTCATAGCTAAGAACCTGTTTTGTAATTTATTTGTATCCCACCTTTATTATTTTTACAAACAACCCAAGGTAGTGAACATATCCAACGTACTTTCCTTCACCTATTTTTCCCACAATAACAACTTTGTGGGTGGGCTGGGCTGATAGAGAGTGTGATTGGCCCAAAGTCACACAACTGACTTTATGGTTAAGGCGGGACTTGAACTTACAGACTCCTGCTTCCTAGCCTGGTGCTTTAACTACTAGACCAAACTGGTTCTATAATGTGATAGTATTTTTGAATTTTTAAAGTTTGGTTATGATATCAACAATATTTAATTTTAAGTGCTTTTATGATATATGCCACACAGCTTTTTTATAATTGGGAAGTTTAATGTCAAAATTAGACAAAATTGCTTACTCTTTGAAATGATTGGGGAGAATTGTAGCTTTCCTCCAAAATAGTGTAAGTTCACAATGAACTTACAATGAACTGAATGACACAAAGCTGTTTTTAGTCTAGCTGTTGAAAATTATATTTAAGAAGATGAAGAGACAGATGATTAGAATTTTTTTTTTCAGTTTTGCAAAGAATATATTTGCTTTTATCACCAGGTGTTCTTTCTAATATAAATTACCAAGATGATCTTTTCATAACATAGCTTGCAGTGCCCTGGAGATTAAAACTACCAAAACAGACCTAGTAAATTTTAAATGGGGAGGGTCCACTAGGGATAATATTCCTTTTCCTGGTTTCCAGATGTTTTATGTAATTGTGCATCTTTCTAAACCCAAATCATTGCTTTTCCAGAAAAAATGCACTATGGAGACCAAGATGAAAGGCAAGAACTGTTGAAAAGTTAATTTTACTATCTGCTGAAGAGTTCTGACACCTTTTGGTATTTTTCTCCTTATCCCAGTAGTTCAGTTCTGTATTATGAATATTGTACTATTTCAGTGGTTCAAAGTTCAAACTTGCAGTCCAAGCAAAGTTGAATTTAATGGCATATGGTATTGTCCAGTGCAGGATTGTCTCATTCTTCTGATATATACGTTCATTTTAACTTGAGCACCAGATATAATTATACAAATGCAAACAACCTCATGCTATCACTATTATAATCAAATAGGTGTTATTCAGGAGATTCTTAATAGCTTGAATTCAAATACAAAATTGAATTATGCATATATTGTATATCTTTTTAACTCTGGCCTAATTCCTGCTACAGAACAATCCAAAAATATAAAACTAAACAGAGTTAGTGAAAAGTTTGACATGATGAGATAGCTACCATTTGTACCAAAAAGGCTGGTCTTCTTCCGGGTGGCAAGGCGCCGCCGCCAGCAGCTGCTTTTAGCTTGTCAGCTTCGCGGCTCTGTAGAACCGCCGAAAACAGCGCCGATCAGCTGTTTCGGCGGTTCGGAAGCCCCCTCCTCGGGAGAAGAGGAGGGGGTGAGTTTCCAAGTAGGGGAAGGGCTCTCTGGGGCCACCAGGGCTTAAAGTTCTGGCGGCTGAAAGATTGAGCCCCCCC
>JAKJMR010017955.1:174477-184855 GCA_024449315.1 Daboia siamensis
CCCCATACCACTTCTGGAACCAACAAAGGAGGGAAAGTCTTATGATGCCGAATGAACACAGATAGATGAGCAAGCAGCAGGAGTGGATCAAATTTCAACAGTATCAGAAGAAGTAAAAGACCAGAGGATTACGCGTGCTGCTTCGAGACGAGCTAGACGTGAGCAAGAACAGGACCAGCAGAATGTTGTGGAACCTCCAAAGTGTACCTATAGCCAAGCTGTGGGAGGAGCGCAGCCTAAAAATGTAAAAGGGATTCTGGAAGACGCGCTTCAAAAGCTTCGGGTTGCCAGAAATGGTGACTAAGTTCTTAACTTGGAATGTCAATGGATTAAACTCACCACAAAAGAGAAAGAAAATTTTTCAATATTTAAAGCAATTTAAGACTGATGTTATTTGTTTACAAGAAACACATATTAGAGCTATGGACCAAAAGTACTTATCAAATTCAAGATTAGGTACACAATTTATTGCTTCTGCAGTTAACAAGAAAAATGGAGTGGTTATTTATGTTAAGAATACAATTACAGCAGAGTTAATTGAAGCAGACCAACAAGGAAGATATGTTATTGTGGATTTGTTACTAGAAGGTAAAAAAACTCTTGTGGTTGGATTATATGCGCCTAATCAACAGCAAGCTGATTTTTATAGCTTATTACACAGCAGGATTACTCAATTGGATTATAAATCTTTTATTTTTATGGGAGACTGGAATGGTGTTTTGAACGTACAAATGGATAAGAGTGGATCTTACAGAAGTACCCCAAGTCATGCTAAATTGCCTAAATCTTTTTTTGAGATGATGGATGATATGGATTTACGTGATGTTTGGAGGGAAAGGAATTTACAAGAAAGGGACTATACTTTTTTTTCTGATAGACATCAATCTTTTTCCAGGATTGATTTTATATTATTGTCTAATGATCTTTTTTTTAGAACTAAGAGGATAAAGATTTGTTCAAAGACTATGTCTGATCACAGCCCAGTTTGGTTAGAGATTGGAAAAGACACTAGAGAACGACGTTCCTGGCGTTTAAATGAGAACTTGTTCAGAAATCAGAAAAATGTGGAAGAGTGTAAAAAACAGATGAAGATTTTTTTTGAAACAAATATGCATAAGGGTACTTCTATGGAAATGGTATGGGATGCTAGTAAGGCGTACATGAGAGGTGTGTTGATATATCTTAATAATAAATATAGACGTAATTTGGAATTTAGGAGGAAAGAATTAGAGACAGAGATTAAGGAAAAAGAAAAGGCTTTAATTTTGAACCCATCGGATGTGAAGATTAAAGAGACTATTAAGTTATTAAGAGGACAATTTGATAAGTTAATGGCCGATCAGGTGGCAACTAATCTACGGTTTGCAAGGCATAATACTTTTTGCAATGCCAATAAACCAGGCAGATGGTTAGCTTATATGCTAAGAAAGAAGCAAAGGGTTTCTAATATAGACAAAATAGAACATAAGGGAAAGATTGTGTATCAACAGAATCTTATTAAGGAAACTTTTGTTGATTTTTTTTCTAAACTATATGCTAGTGACAAGATTAATGAAATGGACATTGATTTATATTTAAAAGACTTTAGCATCCCGGTTCTTACGCAAGAGCAAAAAGAAGAAATGAATCAGTTGATAACAGAAGAAGAAATATATATATAGTTAAAAGTAGGTAGGTAAAGCACCAGGTACCGATGGTTTGACCGCTGCGTATTATAAAAATCTACAGTTTGAGATGATAAAGCCATTAAAGGAACTGTTTCAGACAATTCAAAAAGGGGGAGGAGTGCCTCCGTCTTGGAAAACTGCTTTTATTTCTTTAATTCCGAAAGAAGATCAGGACGTTACTCAAGCAAGAAATTATAGGCCAATATCACTTTTGAATACGGACTACAAGATATTTGCTAAGGTTTTAGCTAGTAGACTGATGAGGGTATTGCAACAGGTAATCCATGATGATCAAACTGGGTTTATAAGTGGTAGACAAATGAAAAATAATGTGAGACATATAGTTGACTTGTTGGAATTTTTGGAAAGGAATAACCAGATCTCTGCAGCATTGATCTTTTTGGATGCTGAAAAAGCCTTTGATCAATTGGATTGGAAATTTTTGCTAAAAGTATTAGATAAAATGAATTTTGGGGATGAATTTTTACAACCAATTAGGGCAATATATCAGAAGCAAACAGCTCGAATAATTGTTAATAATAGTTTGACTGAAATGTGTAATATTGAAAAGGGCACGAGGCAGGGTTGCCCGTTATCACCTTTATTATTTGTTTTAACGTTGGAGATATTACTGATTAAAATACGGAATTCGGAAACAATTAAGGGAATTCGAATAAGAGATCAGGATTACAAATTGAGGGCATTTGCGGATGATCTGGTTATTACGTTGACACATCCAGAAAATTCTGTTATAGAATTGATGGAGTTAATATCGCAATATGGGAAAGTTTCTGGATTTAAGATTAACATACAAAAAACTAAAATCTTATCTAAAAATATGACAGCACTACAAAAGGTAGCTTTAGAAAGCTTAACTGGATTTGAAATTGTTGAAAGGGTTAAATATTTGGGGGTATATTTAACACCCTCAAATGTTAAATTATATAAAAATAATTATGAAAAGTTATGGAATAAAGTGCAAAAAGAATTGGACAGTTGGAAAAAATTACAATTGTCATTATTGGGAAGAATTGCAGCAGTAAAAATGAATGTTCTGCCAAAATTTTTATTTTTGTTTCAAATGATACCCATTCTCAAAAAGGATTCAAATTTGGAGGAATGGCAGAAGGGTATTAATAAATTTGTCTGGGCAGGGAAAAGGCCACGGGTCAAATTTAAAATTATGCAGGATACGCGTGAAAGAGGTGGTCTAAGAATGCCCAATTTTAAATTATATTATGAAGCTGCTGCATTATCAGCTATAAGTGATTGGATTAATTTGACACAGGGGAGACTATTAAATCTCGAAGGGCATGATTTGTTATTTGGCTGGCATGCATACTTATTGTATGACAAAAAGGTAGACAATGTGTTTAAAATGCATATTTTGAGGTATCCTTTGTTGCGAGTTTGGAAAAAGCACAGACAAAAGTTAAATTATAAGATACCGTTATGGGCAATACCCAAACACGCAATAGAGAATATAAATGTTGGATTTAAACATGATGTGATTACATATAAGGAAATTTTGAGTTTGGAGAGGAATGTGTGGTGTTTGAAATCATATAATCTTCTACGAGAAAAAAAGATTGTACAAACTTGGTTTCAATATGGACAATTACAAGCCAGGTGGAAAGAGGACCAGAAGATTGGTTTTTTAATGGATGATGAAAATTTGGTAAAACAAATTAGAAATCAGGGACCAGCGCATATCAAACGGATATATCTTGCATTGATAGAGATTGATTCAGAAACAGAAATTGTTAAGGACTGTATGATAAAATGGGCACAGAATATTCAGGAAGTTATTACAATGGACACTTGGGAAAAGATCTGGGTGAGAAATGTGAAATTTACGCAAGCTCAAAATTTAAGAGAGAACTTTTATAAAATGTTTTATAGGTGGCATTTAGATCCTAGAAAGTTAGCAAGTATGTATCCGAATTATCAGCCTAAATGTTGGAGATGTGGCGGTAAAGATGCAACGTACTTTCATATATGGTGGACTTGTAAAAAGATCAAAGCATTTTGGATTAAAATTTGGTGGAATATGCAGAAGATATTCAAGAAAAGGATAAAGTTTTGTCCGCAGTTGTTCTTACTGGGCATTATTACTGATACTACTGTGCTGGACATTAATTTGATGTTGAACTTAATTACGGCAGCCAGACTTTTAATAGGGCAATACTGGAAGAAGGAAGAACTGCCGACCATAGAGGAATGGACTTTAAAAGTTTCCAACCTGGCGGAAATGGCGAAGATTTCAGCATATTTGAAAGACCATTCACAACAACGATATATTGTGGAGTGGAAGAAATGGATTGATTACATCCAGAATAAATACGGGACTAAAAAGTTTTATCTAGCATTTGAATAAGTATATTGCTTGTAGTCAATTTATAAGAGCTAAAGTGCGAGAGATTTAATAGTTTATTGTTGTTAGTATATGGGAGTTTATGATTGGTTATTTTATTTTTATACCTTGTATCTAGCTCTGGGAAGTCCGCGGGGGGGGAGGGGGGAAGGGGAGGGTGAGAGGGTGGGATAGGGTTGGGAAGGGTTGGGGGATGGGATGTAATAATTAAAATGTACTGAAAAACTTTTCAATAAAAAAAAAAAAAAAAGGCTGGTCTTATTCATGAAACTGACAGCTCTCAGGGTTAATTCAAAGCTCCATCTATAGCTTTGCAAGAAACATTTAAAAGAATTCTAGCATTAATTCACACAATCGCTCAAAGTCTGATTCAATAACTTCAAAAAGGGATTAGATAATTTAATAGAGGACAGATTGATCCAGGGCTGTTGGTATTGAAGGCTTAGTGCTATTCTAAATTGTCTCTTAAGTAGCATTTGTGGAGAAAACAGTGATAGTAGAGGTTATATTTCCATCTCTTGTTTGCAAGTACCTCAGATATGTGTGACTGTCACTGTAAGAAATAGATAGTTCTGATGCAAATAATTATTGTTATGTTCTATGTTCTGGCTCTTTATAAATAATTTATATTTGTGTTCATGCATAAAAACTAAAAGCTCATTCAGTGCTCTTAATAAGAGATATAACTAGGAGCAGCAGTTGCATAGAACAGCCATTCACCAGTTGGATGAAATTGCTGAACAGAGGCTGAATGCTTTCCCATATTCTCTTAACAACCATTTACTAACTTAACAACTGCAAGGATTCACCTAACAACTGAAGTAAGAAAAGTCATAAAGTGGGGCAAAATTCACTCAACAACTGTCTTGCTTAGCAACAGAAATTTTGGGCTCAATTGTCATAAATTGAGGACTACTGGTACCACATATGCTATGATTTTGTAATAGAGCTAGTAGTATATTTCATTAATATTCCATTGTTCTTTAGTGGTAGGTATGCTTATGGACATGGGCTTCTATCCCCATCTTAGTCAGTCACTAAAACTTACTGAACAAATTATCACGTTAATCTTCTTAAATGCTGCTAAGTGAAAATGCTGGGTTTTAATCACACATTATTTTCTGTCAACATCCAGCTCAAGAATCCAAGCTCAAGAATCCAAGCTCAAGAATCCAAGCTCAAGATTCATTCCATTTCCAAAAATCTTACTGTTTATTGAATACATGGCATGGTAATATCCAGTGCTTTTTTGCAAAAGAAAAAGGTGCTGGAACTCACACATGTCATACAACCCACCTTGCCTACCCTACAAGGTTCCATCCAAAAAAGGTGCTGGAACTCCGTTCTGAGCGTTCTATGAGAAAAAAAGCCCTGGTAATATCAAAGCAAAACTAACTTTGAGGTTCCCAGATACCAGTTCATAGAATTAAACAACAATCTCTGGCCAAAATACCAACCTCTCATGTAGTCCATGTAAACAATTTCACTTTGTTATGGGAACTGTCTGCTTCCTCTCCATACCTGCTACATTGTCTCATAGTCTTCAGTGAAATTGTAAAGGTTTCATTTCTCCATCTAACCCTCCCCATCCTTACTCTAATGATAAGTTAAAATGAAGAGGCACATAGCTGCCAAAGTTTCATTCTTGACATTGTCATTAAGTAAATACAGTATACTTGAGATGTTGACACCAATTAATAGAAGAATAAAATTAGGTATCTTCTTGCCCTTCAACATACATACACTATGTTCTAATTTGTTACAAAATGCCATGGACATACAAGATTACAAGATTAGTGATTTCTGTCTAACAGGCCAAATAGTTGCCTACTGTGGCTTTTGTTTCTGTCTGTATTTCTCCTGTGGTGAGCTACTTATTCAGAAGGACTGTATTTCTACATTTGGAAGAAGGAGGGGCAGTTTACCAAGGGCAACAGTAAAGAACAAGCTAGCTTAGTTACTCTTAGTATTACTTCTTCAAGAGGAAATACTTGTCTAGAGTGGAAGTTATTCAATGTAGCTGATGATAACAATGCAAAAAATAGCTTGGTTTTTATTTTATTTATTTATTTATTTTATTCCCAGTGAGAAATTGTAGAAGGAAAAAGGAACAGGAATAGATAAATCACACATTTCATAAATGCAAACATTATCCTGTTCTATTCCTTGAAAGGTTAATGTTCCATGTAAAAAAATTGGTTTATTGCCTAGATAGCTCAAAGTTTAAATTACTATGGTAAAAACAGATTTAAAAATATAAGAATTAGAATAAAATTACTTTTCCTTCAAAGTTTGGAAATTCTTTACTATAAAACAGTCATCAGAAATAAAAAAAAATTCTACCCAAAAGTTAAAATGCACATAAATGTAACTTTCACGAGAACTTCTAATTTTGGTAGTAACTTAATTTCACAACCAAGTACTTCTTATTAAATAATAAGGCATCATAATTGTTTCCACTGTAGTATAGAAACTTACATTTATTTTAATGGGGAAAAAAGACTGTTCTTATGTTTTATAACAAAATGTTTTACATCAGAAAGTGCATTTGCCTAACATTTGATGATTCCTGAGTCATGTGGAAAATCTGACATATTGCAGACTTGCATGTGCTTTCATTTTCTGTTGCATTCTGGGTTATTCCTTCCATCTCTCTTGTACTTTATCCTTTTTTTTACAAAAATGTTAGATTTGACAGTTATTCCAAATTTGACCCTGTTTGTATCTAAATTCATATGAGCCAAATCAAATCTTGCCTCCTAGTCAATCACTGGTTCAGATCAGGATATTCTATTCTTTCATTTTTTGAACTGCACAGTTTTTATAGAAAAATACAAGTTCTTGGTAAGTTGGAGCAGTTTAAATAACTTAATTATAATTTCAAAAACAATGCAGTGTTAATGAAAACCCCAAAACAGTATTGTTCGTGTACAATCATTTCAATATTCCAGTTATTTAAGAAAATAATAATTTCTTAATTAAACCTGCTCTGAAATTAACTATTTTGTTTGGTGACAAAGATTCATTAGAATCCTCTAGGAAACTGTTGTATAGTTTATTATTTTCCTGTTAGAGTGAGTCATCCTGTAATATAAAGAGAATGTCTAAAGTTATTTACTGGTTTTACAGAGCCAAACTGCAATTGTTTAGTCTGCTCACACATTAACTTATAGTAATCTGAATAGCAGTAATTTATTTTGAAAGCAAATGCTGATTCCAAGAAGACACGGCTTCTCAATAGCTTCTTTTCTGGCAGAAAAAAATCTGTTGTGTGCTTTTGTTCAGTGTTCTTTTGGTATTTCTACTATAGTTGTTGAAATCTATACTTTATATGATCTCATTGTACTGCCTGCACCTTATTAATGACTGACTTTGTTTGAAGCTTAGGAAATGAAATATTTTTCATATGACACTGCTTTATGTGCATACCGTGTACCAGCTGCAAAAACCACAGAGCATCAGCTCTTGTGGGTTTTGATGGTGTGAAAAGTTCAGTTGCTAAGAAGTAGGCATCTCTGTACATTACATCATCTAGCAATTGAACTACTGTGCAGTAGAAAAAATGTTCCCCATCTTGATTCTTGTAAAGATGAATAATACCTTTTATGGTGAATTAGCATTGCTTATGTACTTTAAATATTATAGTTAAAAACTGTATGTACTATATATATGCTTTTATCTCTTTAAAATGTTCCTAATCCTAAAACTTCACTAAAATCTTAAATGATATGGGTAACATGGTTTTACAGATAGTAAGACAGATTTCTTAACTGGGCTTTTGTACATATAAGATATTATTGTATTACAAAATTTCACGTGAGTGGATGGAAATTCTTTCCATTTGTGTGAATGAAATATTTTTGTGGGGAGCAAAATATTTTATTACCTTCTTGAATCATTGCTACACATGCTTAATAGCAAATCAAATATATGTAATAGAATTTGGAATATATACAGTATGTATGATTTGTTTATTTATTTTACCATCTGTATCTATCATTTATTTAGAACAGGGGTCTTCAAACTTGGCCCTTTTATGACTTGTGGACTCCAACTCCCAGAATTCTTCAACCAGGCATGCTGGCTGAAGAATTCTGGGAGTTGAAGTCCATAAGTCATAAAAGGGCCAAGTCTGAAGACTCCTGATTTAGAATGTCTTGGGGATGCCGTGGCATAGAGGCTTAATGACACTGGAACTGTTGGCCAGAAATGGCCTGCACTGTGGTGGTTTGAGCCCAGCTCTGTGAGATGGAGTGAGCTTCTGTCGCTTGATCCCTAGCTCCTGTCCACCTAGCAGTTTGAAAGCATGCAATATTGTAAGTAGACAAATGGGTGGGAAAAACCTAGCTGTGTTCATATACGTGGAGAGCAGAAGGTGGCGCTGGACCTGGCTGAATGTGAGGCATCACAACACAAGGTGAGGTGAGATGGGTGGAGGAGCCTAAAAGAGCCAACAATTTGAGCACCTCTAGGTATTTGTCGTAAAGTCAGTTCTCTTCCCACAGGGTACCAAGGATAGGTGTGTAATCACTGAACAGAGTGAACTAGTATTCTAAGCTATCAGGACTGCATTGTATGTCCAGCATGTGTAGACTTAATGTGAGGACCCAGATTGTTGGGGGCAATTAAGCTGACTTTGTAATAATGCCGCTTGGGGTGTGTGTGAAAGCCCTAATAAGCAGGCATATACATAGAATGAAGGCTACTGCTAAGCTTGTAAGCCGCCCTGAGTCTTCGGAGAAGGGCGGGATATAAATGGAATTAAAATAAAATAAATAAAAAAAACTTCCCTGAGATTGTAGGCCATACACTAAATAAATAATAAAAGAACATGAAGAACCAAATATATGCAATTAACCTATTTGAAGAATGATGAATATGCTTATTGCTTATTAAACTTATTATTATGAATATGCTTATTATGAATATGCTTATTGCTATAATTAAACATCAGCTATGTAGCAAAAGGAATAAACATAAGTGTACTGTGTATATGGTATTCCTTTGTTGCTTAGAAATGATAGCTTATTGCTAAGACACAGAAGAAGAAAGAACTAGAAAAGCAGTGACTAATTCCTCTCTCAGATTAAAATATATTCCCTTTCTACTGAATAGTTTAAGCAATAGACTTGAATTCCCATGATATTTACCAGCCTGTTGGAAGGTAAATATAATAGGTTAGGGATCTTCAAACTTGGCCCTTTTATGACTTGTGGATCAAGTCCCAGAATTCCTCAGCCAGCATGCCTGGCTGAGGAATTATAGGAGTTGAAGTCCACAAGTCATAAAATGGCCAATTTAGAAGACCCCTGTAATAGGTGGTCCTTGCTTACTGATTGCCTCATTCAGTGTGTATTTGAAGTACTGCTCCTCAGTCATGTGATTGCCATTACATTGCTGGCCTGTACCTGACTTGTTTTTTCTTTCTTTCCCCCCTGCAGAGCAGAGAAGTAAAGTGTTTACAAAAGAGTAAACAGTGGGGAATATACTGGGATCTTTGCATACAGTGTTCCTAACTTTACTTCACAATGCTTTTGATTTGCCTATTTATTTATATTACTTACACTTTGATAATTTCTTCTCACTAATTTTCCACTCTTGGGGAGAGGCAAAAAATAAGCAAAGTTTTATAGGCAACCTCTCCTGTGCTTGACCCTTTCCCCTCACTTCACAGAGTTTCTGTAGGGCACTTGTAGCTGCCAGGGCATTGCTTTTGTTATGTTTTTTCCATTTCATGCTGCTTACTCTTTTGTAATTTCTTCAATGAATGTAATTACAAACATTAATTCCCTTGTTAATTATCCAAGCCCTAAAGCCATGGTGGCAAACCTATGGCATGCGTACCACAGGCGGCACGCAGAGCCATCCCTGTGGGCACATGCGCCATCGCTCCGGAGGGAGGCAGGGCCAGGCTGCTCCCCACCACCTCTCCATGTGTGCCTGCACTCTCACTCTCTTTCTTTCTACACTGAGAGTCAGGGAGCAACTGCAAGAGCTGGGCAGATCTGGGCTGGATGTTGGAGGCAGCTGCCAGCACAAGTCCAGGTAAGCCTCCGGATTGATTTTTGTGGCACCCCAGCAGCCCGATCCAGGCTCTGGAGGCCTGGAAAAGACCTCTGCTGCCCGGATTGGCTGTGGGAGGGGTGCAAAATCCCCCACCCACTGCGCAGATCGCCCTGCTGCCATTGCCTTTCCCCCCAACCTCTGCATGGATCATGCTGCCACCGCCGTTCCCCCCATCATGCAGATTGCGCTGCTGCCACTGCTGCCACTTGGAAAAGGCCCCACCCTCTGCCCAGATCTAGGGCTGCAGAGTGATTTTGCACCACCACCCCCC
>JAKJMR010017955.1:191133-239942 GCA_024449315.1 Daboia siamensis
CCCCCCCCCCCTCTGCACATGGAAGCAATTGCAAAGTTTCCTGGGATTTGCAAATTTCTATCACCAATTCATCCCTTCATTTGCCCAAATAGCCCTACCACTCACAAACTTGTTGAAAACGAAGGGGGGGGGGTCCCCAGTGAAACCCAGCCAGCCTCTGAAGTGGACAATGGAATGTCAGGCAGCATTTGAGAGGCTAAAGAAACTTTTTCCTGCTGAACCTGTTCTGAGACACCCATATCCCGATAAATCTTTTGTAATACAGGCAGATGCTAGCGATGGAGCAGTGGAAGCCATATTATTACAGGAAAATGATGAGGGGGCATTGCAACCATGTGCATACACATCCAGGAAACTCACAGAGATCGAACAATGTTGGCCTGCATGGGAAAAAGGCATATTCAGTGAGATGGGCTTTACTTACATGGCACCAGTTCCTGGAAGGAAATAAAATCCCCTTCCAGGTCTGGACAGACCACAAAAATTTGGAAGCACTAAAAACACCCAGGAAACTCACTCCTGAGTAAGCCCGCTGGTCCCAACATTTTCACCGATTCAATTTCACTCTCAAACACTTAGTGGGGGGGGGGGAGAATTTCCTGGTGGATGCATTATCTCACATGCCCCAATATAACAACACACGGACCACTGACTCTAAACCACTTGTACCTGAACAACAACTGGCAGCACCAGTCACCACCGGGGCTCAAATAAAAATGAAGCTGAAGGTGGATAGCCAAACTGGAATAGAATTCCGAAAGTGTTTGGAAACTGATGAATGGTTCCAGAAAAATAGACATGTGTGCACAATTAAAGATGGACTACCCTGGGTGGGTGAGAAGTTATACATACCTGCCACCCAGAGGATCAATTTCATTCAACTGTGCCATGATACAAAATCAGCAGGGTATTTTGGGTTTGTAAAAACCTTACACTTAACTAAAAGGCAATTTTGGTGGCTATCTATGAAAAAAGACATAGAAAGCTATGTGGGCAGCTGTCAAATTTGTGCGATGGCCAAGAGGCTGCAAGGGAAATCACCAGGACTGTTACAACCGGTGGCGAACCCCTCAGCCCCATGGAAAGAAATAGCCATGGATTTTATAGTGGAATTACCAGAAAGCAATGGGAACATGGTAGTCTGAACTGTCACAGATCTGTTGTCTAAACAAGTGCATTTCATACCTTGCAAAAGATCCCTAGCGCAAAAGCCTAAGCAAAACTTCTCATACAGCATATTTACAGATTGCATGGGGCACCACAACGCATCATATCTGATAGAGGGGTGCAATTCACGTTGGCATTTTGAAAAGAATTTTTATCCCTTTTAGGAACCACCCAAGGACTGACATCTAGTCATCACCCTCAATCGAATGTTCAATGTGAAAAGGCTAACTCAGTGCTTGAGCAATATTTAAGATGCTTTATTAATTTCCAGCAAACAAACTGGATGGACCTACTGCCTTTTGCAGAGGTGGCATATAATAATGCAGTCCACTCCAGCACAGGTTACACTCCTTTTCAAGTAACTACCGGTCAAACTTTCAACCCCATGCCAGAACTAACCCTAAATGAACCGGTAATTCCCGAACTGAAAGAGTGGATTGCTGAATTACAAAACATCTGGCCAATCGTTAGGAAAGCTTTAGATGAAGCTAGACAAGCATACAAGACACAGGTGGACAAAAAAAGAGTAGATCCCATATGATTCAGGGTGGGAAAGATGGTATATTTATCCACAAAATACCTTAAATCACTACAACCCTGTAAAAAACTTGGAGCAAAATATATTGGACCTTTTCCAATTAAAAGAATCATAAACCCAGTAACAGTTGAATTAGGACTACCTAAAAATCTTAGACAGATACACCCAATTTTTCACTGCAGTTTACTAAAAAGAGAACAACAGTCACCCCTACAAACAACCCACCACCACCACCTCCCATCATGGTGAAAGGAGAACAACACTTTGAGGTGAAGGAAATACTAGATTCCAGGAAACACCATGGAGCAATTCAGTATCTAGTAGCTTGGAAACACCTCCCCTCCTCAGAAAATGAGTGGGTCAATAAACACCATGTTAAAGCACAAAGTTGCTTAAGAGGTTTCATACAGAATATCCGAACAAACCGGGCTAACATTTATCTTTTATTTCCTCTACAGATGGACCTATCTTTCTTTTAAGGGGAGCAGATTGTCAGAATCCATTTATATCCCATTCATAAATCCCTATGTGTATGTTCTAAAATCTTACATCCCTCACTGGATTCTGCCATTCCCAAGGAGAAGAAGAGAAGATGTTAATTGGCTATCCTTATCCATTTGTTGCAAGGGTATTTATTTCAGTCTGCCTAGAGGCCGTCATTAAACCAGGGGAAGAACCTTTGAACTGAGAAGAACAAAGAAGGGGAGGGGGGAGAGATCTGGTTTGTATCTCCGATTAGAATCTGAAAGGGAGGAAGGAAATGTCATAAAGGCATGGAAGATCCCTTTTCCCTTGGAAGGTTTTGACACCTGAAACTTAATTGATCTGGGACTGACCAAATGGATTGAGGGGAGGGGGGTTTCCCTTGGGGACACTTTAAAAGTTCCAACCTGTAACACAGTTTTCAGATCCTGTCTAGATTTCCCACTGACAATTATGTTTTAGTAAAAGTTCCTTTTTGGACAATTCTGTCTCCAAGAGTTCTTCTTTCCTAAGACGTGGATTGGGATGGGACCTGACAATTTCATCTAACTCTGTTTTCCCCAAATTAAAACCATATATAAAACCATCTTTTTCATATCTAGATTGTATTTGCGTTCTCATGTACCAATCCATCTTTATTCCTTGTTCCTCTACTTGTTGTTTGGTTTTCAGCTTCCCCGTGTCTGTTTGTAGGTCTTTATATCTTATAATGTTTCCCATGTTAAACATATTGGGGTGTATTAATGCTTCCATCATTGAGAGCCAATCTGGAATCCTCAAGTAATGCTTCCTCTTTATTTTCTCCCAAACCATCAATAAAGAATTCCAAATATGATGTCTCTGGAAATAGCTGTGTATTCTATTTTTCCCATACCATATGAATGCATGCCATCCCACCTGTAAGTCATGTCCCTCTAATGTCAATAATCTAGTATTCCTCTGTAAAATCCATTCTCTCATTCATGACAATGCTGCAGCCTGGTAATATAATTCCCAATTAGGTAAGCCAAACCCACCTCTGAGTCTTGCATCCTGTAACATTTTTAGTTTAATCCTTGCCTTTTTCCCCTGCCAAATATATTTCAAAATTTTTTTATTTAGCTCCTCAAAATATTTCTTTTCCAATCTTATTGGTATTGTTGAGAACAAAAACAACAATCATGGTAATATATTCATTTTGATTATTGCAATCCTACCCATTAATGATAGTTGTACCTTTTTCCATTTATCCAACTCTACTTTGATTTTGTCTTTTCAATTTATAATAGTTATCTTCTTTAATTGTTATACATCTTGCTGTCAGATTAATCCCCAGATATTTTACCTTCTTTACAATCTGTATCTCTAACTTTCCCATCAATTCTTTTCTTTGTTTTTCAGTAATATTTTTCACTAACATTTTTGTTTTATCTTTATTAATCTTCAAACCTGCTACCTCACCATATTTTTCTATTTGTTCTATTAATACAAGTCTAGTGGCTCCTTCAAGATAAATACTAGATCATCATACCTTTTATATCCTTATTCTGTCTTATAGTTCTATTTAGTATCTCTAGTGTCAATACAAACAATAATGGGGATAAAGGGCATCCCTGCCTTGTTCCCTTCATAATATTAATCTTTTCAGTCATATCTCCATTAATCATTATTTTGGTTATTTGCTTATTGTAAATTGCTTTAATTACATTTATAAATTTCTCCCCCAAATCCATAATTTGAAGTTGTCTTATCATGAATTGCCAATTCACATTATCGAATGCTTTCTCTGCATCCAAAAACATCAATGCCATCTGTTTTTCGGGATGTGTTTCATAGTATTCTAATGTGTTTAGTCTAATTCGCATATTGTCTCTAATCTGTCTTTTGGGCAGGAACCCGTTTTGATCCAGATGTATAAATTCATTTAGAAACTTTTTAAGTCTTTCAGCCATGATTGATGCGAATATTTTGTAGTCCACATTCAGCAGGGAAATTGGTCTATAGTTCTTTATTTTCTGTATTTCTGTTTCTTCCTTTGGTATCAGGGTAATAAGTGCTTCCGACCACAAATCTGGTATCTTAGCTTCAGAGAAGAGTTCATTATAGAGTTCTAGCATTACATTGCCTAACAATTCCTGCAATGTTCTATATAGTTTTGCTGGTAGCCCATTTGGTCCTGGTGTTTTGCCGTTCTTTTGTTTTTTAATTGCTTCTGTTAATTCCATCATTGTTATTTTCCCTTCTAGTAGCTTTTTAAATTTCTCCGGTACTTTAGGTATTTCTGTTTTTTCCAAGAATTGTTTTATCCTATCATCTGAAACTGTTTGTTGCTTATATAAATTCTCATAATATTCCCAAGCTATTTTTTTCTTTTCTTTACTCCGGTGTTGTAAAGTCCCCTTGGCATCTTCCAGTTGTTTAATCCATATCTTCTCTTTCCCCTTTTTAATTTTATATGTCAACCATCTCCCTGGTTTGTTTGCATGTTTGAAAAAGGTTGGTTTAGCTGCCTTTATTTTCATTGTCACTTCTTCATTTTCTATTAAATTCATTTTATGCTTGTTCAGCTCCATTAATTTTTTTAACTTTTTGTTTTGTGTATCTTTTTGTAATTCTTTCTCAACAGTCTTATATTCTTTCTCCAGTTTTTCTCTAATTTGTCTTTTCTATTTATTCTTTTTCCCCATAGCAAGTCTTCTCATGTACGCTTTTGCCATATCCCAGACATTTTGAAGTGAGGTATCTTCTTTCTTGTTTTCCTTGAAGAAGAAAGTCATTTCTTTTTCCATATATTGCTGGAAGTCTTTTTCATTCCATACAGTTTGATTTAATGTCCATCTTGTTCAATTTTTTGTCCTTTTCATATAATTGTGACTGTGTTTGTTTCTATATTTATATTTTGTGCATTTGTGAATAAGTCTATTGATGTCCATATCATATCGATTCTCGACCAGGACAGGTGTCTGTTAGAATAGAATGTATATTGCTTCTTTTCCGGATACTTTTCTCTCCAAACATCTAATATGTTTAATTTGTCCACCATATTATGAAAAGATTTTGGAAGTGTTTTTCTTAGGGTCTTTTTTTTTTTTTTGTCGTATTATAATCCAGCCCGGCTTTTAAAATAGCATTGAAATCTCCAATCATACATATGCTTTCGAATTCCAATTCTATTATTTTCTGGTGTAATTTTGAATAGAAGTTTTCTTGGTTTTCATTTGGGGCGTAAATCACTACCAATAAAGTTTTTTTACAATTCATAATTACTTCCACCATTAAAATTCGCCCTTCTTTGTCTGAATATATCAATTTGGTTTGTATTGCTTTTTGAATATATACTGCTACACCTCTTTTACTCTGATCTGCAAGTGAAGTATGTAATTCTCCCAATTTTGGATATTCTAATAGATTTTTATGTTGTTTCCTAATATGAACTTCTTGTAAGCAAATTATGTCCATTTTTAATTTCCCCAATTTATTTAGTGTTGTTTTTCTTTTTATAGCCAAATTTAGTCCATTTACATTTATTGAAATTGCTTTTATCTCTTCTTCCATGATTATTTATTTGAAGGTTTAGTTCTCTTGTTATTCTCATCTCTCTTTGCTCTTTGCCTCTTTTGCTCTTATCCCTTCTCTCAACACCCTTTCCTCCTGTTCTATGCTATACTTACTCCACTGCTTCTCTGTCTCGTCTCTTTGCTGTTTGATTACTCTTTCTCCTCTCAGCCTTTCTTCTTCTTGCTGCCCAAAGTATTGATCATAAAAAAGTTTTGCTTTCTCTAATGTGTCCAGTCTATGTCTCTGTTCTTGCCAATTTATCATTACTCCTTCTGGTATTAACCATCTAAAATTTATCCCTTTTTTAATTAAGCATTTTGTCAGAAATTGATACTCCTTTCTCAGATCTCTCACTCTTTTTGGGATCTGTTTTAACATCACTATCTCTCTTCCTTTGTATTTTATTTTAACATTTCTCAGCTTCTGTAGTATATCTGACCTTAATGCTTTTTTAGTAAATCTTATATGCACCTCTCTGGGGAGAGTATTTCTCATTGCATATTTAGTATGTATTCTAAATATCTCATCTATATCATTAATTACCTTTTTCTTGCTTTCCATCTGCTAGGTTCTCTTCCTTTTCTTCTTCAACATTTTGGAATCTTAAATAATAATCAACTCTATCCATCTCTAAAGTGATAATCATTTTTTCCTGATTTCTGTCTGTTAATGTAAGTTGGTTATGAATCTCCTCTAGTCTCTTATCTGTTAATTCAGTTCTTTCTTCACTTGTCTTTGTTCATTTTTCTCCATCAGTTCTTTGACCTCTTTTAGTCCTCTTCTAGTTTGCCAATCCCTTCTTTGAAGTCTGTGTGTAGAGCCAGTATCATATTTTTCAATTCCACGTTAGATCTATCTTGCTGCGTTGTATTGTCCAGTGATTTCTGTGCCACCAGACTCTGTGATATTAGGGCAGCTGTTGCTGGGTGTGTTGTAGTCTTCTTCATTTTCTCCAGTAGTTTGTAATCCAAATGTCAATGGGGTATTATAATCCAAATGTGCTCCAACAAAAGATAAATAAATAAATAATAATAAAAGTATGAAAAATTTCAATGACAAGAAAAGGTGAGAACAAAGGGAAAAGGAATGAAAAAGAAGGAAAAAGCCAAATATCCTTATATCTAAAAAAATGAGGGGAAAAAATCCATACAGGTTACGCTCTTTGTTCATTTCAGAATCTACATGCCTTAGTCCAAAAGAAAAGAAAATCAAAAATATGGTCTCCAAAGTGAAAAACAATCCACCATTCCACAAACTAAAAGATAGTCTCTGTAAAGTTCTTATCAGTGAATCCAGCAGATATCATTCAAGGTCACCTACTCTCCCTTATTTTTTTTCATAAGCTTCAAGAGTATTCTCAGCCGAGATACTTAATTCATTGCCTTCTTTTGCCTTCCATTGTTGTCCACCACTGCAGTTCTGGAAGAGGAGCAGCTTAAAAGTCTGTTTCCCCCCCCCCCCCCTCCCCCTGGTTTCAAATTTTTCTTATCCCCCCCCCCAATTTCCAGCATTTAAGGTCGCTCAATCATCTCACCCAGGCAGTCCTCCAAACTTACTTTCCAGATCTTCCAAGTGGGTGCCCCAGCTTGTGATGGCTCACAATGGCTGTCTGACAGATGCTGGTCCAGGAAGCTTTCGTCGGCTCTCCAGGAGGTTGCGATCCCTCCTGTGCTGCCAAACTGTACTTCCCCTCTTCACTGTCCCTACAGGATGGCTCTGATCTGTCTGGAACTCAGACAGACCCCCCAAACAGCTGAAAAGTGACCGTCCTTCGAGAGCTCCCAAAGGATGTGTCGTCCCGCCACGGTGCTGGCCCCGCCCCACCTTTTAATCTTTAAAAGGGCTCTTCTGTAGGGATCCTGCCTTTGTCAAATTCAGACTAGAAATATAGCAAAGGAAAATATTTTTCCCCACTATGCTTTGTTCTGTTTTCCCCACTGAACTGGCTGTTTGCAACACACAAGGAGGGGATACTGTCCTAGAGCTCACAATTCAAGAATACCAATGGTAACTTGGATTGCCAACAAAGTTCTGTCTGTGACAAAACAGAACACAAAATTGCTTTCTCATTTGAACTAGGGTATTTCCAATCAAGTTGCCTTTCCTTCCTTCCTTCCTTCCTTCCTTCCTTCCTTCCTTCCTTCCTTCCTTCTCTCTCTCCCTCCCTCCCTCCCTCCCTCCTTTTTTTTAAAGTTGCCAGAGGCTCTGGGCAGAGATGGCAACAAGCAGCCAGCAGTGGGCATAGGCTTCCCATTTTGACCCCTCTCCCCTGTTGTTGCCTCTGCATGGCTCTCAGCTCACCTCTCCCAGACTCGCACATGTGTTTGTGTGTGTGTGTGTGTGTGTGTGTGTGTGTGTGTGTGTGTGTGTGTGTCTCACCCCTTGCAGCCCCACGCCCTTAACAAAGACCTTCTACGATAGCTGTAGAAAGCTGTTTTTTTAAAAAGTACTTGTTTCTTTTTCTCAATGTGCCGCCAATCTCATCATGCCCTGCCCCTCTCAGCTCCTGTCCCCAGCCCCATGGAAGGCTGCAAGAAGCTCCCATCACAGGTTCTCTTATCTCCTGATATTTCTTTCGCTTTTTGTAGCATTTTCAGTCTAATTCTAGCTTTTTTTCCTTGCCAGATAAATTTCAGTACTGTTGTATTCAGTTCATCAAAAAAGGCTTTTCCCAGCCTTACAGGAATTGTTTGAAATAAAAAGAGTATTTTTGGTAAGATATTGTTTTTCACTGTTTCTATTCTCACCAGCATTGAAAGTTGTAAGTTTTTTCACTTTTCAAGATCTAATTTTATTTGTTTTAGCTGTCTTACATAGTTATTTTCTTTTATTGTTACACATCTTGCTGTTAGATACATTCCCAAATATTTAACTTTTTTAACTATTTGAAGATTTGTTTTTTGTTAGTTGTTTTTTTTTGTTTTTCTGTTAGATTCTTTGTTAGCACTTTAGTCTTTTCTCAGTTTATTTTCAACCATGCCACTTCTCCAGATTTTTCTATTTTCTCCATAAGTTTAGTGCTTGTTTCCAATGGATCTTCCAATATAAACTGCAAATGCTTGTAGTTTATGTTTTTCATCTTTTATCTCCAGTCCTTTAATTTCTATATCTTGTCTGATGTTTCTATTCAATACTTCCAGTGTTAGTATAAATAATAATGGGGATAGTGGGCATCCCTGTCTTGTGCCCTTTTTAATGTTAAAGCTTTCTGTAAAATCTCTATTTACAATTATTTTGGCTTTTTGTTTACAATACATTCTTTTAATTACATTTATAAAGTTTTTTCCAAAGTCCATTTTCGCAAGTTGCTGAAACATGAATTGCCAGTTTACATTGTCAAACACTTTCTGTGCATCAAGGAATATTAAATCCTTCTGTTTCCCTGGATGAATTTCATAGTACTCTAACACATCAAGAATCATTCTTAAATTATTTTTTTATCTGTCTTTAGGTAGAAAATCATTTTTGGTCTGTATGTATAAATTTGATCAAAAATTTTTTAGTCTTTCTGCTATTATTGAGGTATTGATATTGATATTTTTCCATTTAGTATATTTTGAATATTCTCTGAAAATTTTAGGAAGTCTGCTTTTTTAAAATACTGCTGTATTTTTTCTTTTGGAATTTCCTCTGCATTGTAATGTATCTCATAATGATCATAATGATCTTTTGGAATTTCCTCTGCATTGTAAAGTATCTCATAATGATCATAATGATCTTTGATATTTTTTTAATTTGAAACTGTAATTCATCTTTTGGATCTTGCAGTTTATTTATCAGTTTTTTCTCTTTTTCTTTTTTCAGTCTATATGCTAACCATCTCCATGGATTGTTGGTATTTTCAAAAAGGTTCTGTTTAGATGAGCTATTATTTCCGTCTTGGCTAGATTTAATTTATATTTTATTATCTTCATTTCTTTCTTAAGTATTTTCTTTTGTGGGTCCATTTGTAATTATAATTCTAACTTTCTGAATTCTTCCATCAACTTTAACTGTTTTTGTTTCTTTTCTTTATTCCTTTTAGTGGTATAGGTTATAGCCAACCCTCTGAAATATGCTTTAGCTGTATCCCACACATTTAGAAGCGATGTTTCTTATTTTTTTTTGTTTATATTAAAGAAAAAAATCCATTTCCTTTGTTGCTAGTTGTATAAATTCTTTTTCTTTCAGTATAGATGTCATGGTTCCGATAAATGAGACAATTCAAACAAATTGCAGGCATATTATTTATCTAAAAAGTCTTAGTAATGAAATGAAATATCGGCACGCATGGAGGGATGCCAGAATCTGACCTCTCCTCTCCTTGATTCATCATATCCTGCACAATCTCCCTTCCCTAATTACACATCATTAATCACATTCACCTATTAGTTTTACATATGAAGTCCCCTTCCCCTTCTGCGCACAGCTTAATCTTATCTTCTCAAGATAGCCATTGAAGTTTCCCTCTCTTCAAGATTCAAAGCAAAGCAGTTTAAACAAAAGGCTGTCTCATATATTGTCAGTGCAAAAACATGTCAATGTTTGCAGCATTGACATATGGCCCCCCCTTACAAAAAGAACAGATCCTGTAATGTAAACAAACACAAGTTAGGAGCTGGCTTTTGGTTTGTTGGGGTGTTTCTCAAAATTTTTTTGATAAGTCTGTCATCTTTCACATCAGTAGATTTTACCCAAATGGCTTCAGACAATGGGTATCCCTTCCATTGTACTAGGTACTACAATTTTCCCTTAAAGATTCTAGAGTCAAGAATACATTTCACTTCATAATGGGTCTGACCCACTACTATGAGGGGTCCAGGTGCTTCCTTAGGGGAAGGTCTTAAAGTGGAGGCTCGAAAAGTTTTCAGTAAGCTACAATGGAAAACCGGGTGAATTTTTCCCAAAAGAATGGGGAGTTTCAATTTTACTGTGACCGGGTTGATGATTTTCACAATGGGGAAAGGCCCCAAGAATTTTGGTCCCAATTTCTTGCTGGGTAATTTGAGATGTAAATATTTAGTTGACAGATAAACCTTCTCCCCCACTTGGAATGTTCTTGGGGGAGCCCTCTTTTTATCAGCTTGTTTTTTATAAGTCTCAGAAGTCTTTTTTAATGCCATTTTCATGTTTCTCCAAACTCCTTCCCACCCCCTCACCCATTGATCAAGTGTCTGGGAAGCAAAGGGCACCTGAGGATAGTCAGGTATCGGGCTGAACTCTTTTCCTGTGGCTAGTCTGAAAGGCATGTAGCCAGTGATGCTGTGAAAAGAATTATTGTAGGCCACCTTGGTGAAAGGGAGAAGGTCAGTCCAGTTTGTCTGTTGGTAGGAAAAATAGCATCTGAGGTATTTCTCCACCATTTTGTTAGCAGATTCTGCAGCCCCATTGGTAGCTGGATGAAAAGCAGATGATAAGCCTTGAGATGATCCAATTAATTTAAGGAAATTCCTCCAAAATTTCACTGTGAACTGCATTCCTCTATCTGAAATTATTCACTTAGGGGTGCCATGCAGTCGGTAGATATGTTTCAGGAACAATGTAGTCAATAGTTGTGCAGATGGGAGTCCTTTACAGGGGGACTGAGGGGGTTTTAATTTAACTTTAAATTTTAAATTTTAATTTGTTTTAATTGTGGGCTAGTCTTAATTTAATTCCATTTTAATTGTATTTATTTGTATTGTTTTAATTCGCCCTGTAAACCGCCCTGAGTCCTTCGGGAATAGGGTGGTATATAAAATCAATTAAATAAATAAATACATACATACATACATACATACATAAATAAATAAATAAATAAATAAATAAAGTAAGTGAGCTTGCTTTGAAAACAGATCTATCACAGTCCATATGACAGTATTTCCTCTACTGTTGGGTAGGACTACAATAAAGTCCATAGCTATTTCTTCCCATGGTTGGGAAGGGTCTGCTACTGATTGCAGGAGCCCAGGGGTTTTCCCTGGAATTCTTTTCATGGTGGCACATACGGTACAAATCTTGACATAGTTTTCCACATCTCATTTTAGCCCCGGATGAGGTGTAGAGGTTTTAAATATCTGAAGTATCCAGACTGTTTTACATCATGGCTGTGTCTGAGAGCACTGAGACGGAGGGTTTCAGGTAGATACAATTTCCCCCCCATGTATGCCAAACCATCCCTGCATGTTAGGGAGGTTTGATTATCTTTGAACCATTGATCGGTAAGGAGCTCTCATTTTATCTTCTTCACTCCCAGGTCATCAGGATTAGGGATTCTATGAGGTGTGAGTTGTGCAGCAGGTTGTGAACTGGGTATAATTGCCTTGTAGACCTCTTCACGTTCACTTTTGTACTGTGACAGTTGGGATAGTGCATCAGCTAGGAGGTTTTTTCTTCCCGGTATGTACTTTAAAGCAAAGTTAAAATGGTTAAAGTACTGTGCCCATCGCACTTGCTTTGGGGACAATTTGCGGGGAGTTTTTAGTGCCTGTAAATTTTTGTGATCTGTCCATACTTCAAAAGGCACCTTGCTCCCTTCTAGTGTCGCCAGTTTAATAGCCCCCACCTAATTGCGAAGGCCTCCTTCTCCCAGACTATTGATCTCCTTTTGCCTTCCGTGAATTTCTTAGAGGTGTAGGCACAAGTTGTAGGACTCCACTTTGATTCTTTTGTAGTAACACAGCTTGACTGCCAGATTGCTTGCATCTGCTTAAATTACAAAGGGCTTCCCGGTTCAGCCGCAAATAGTATTTTTAAATTCTCAAAAGCTTTCTGACAACCATAGTCCATGCTAGTATTTGGCCAGGATGCAGGTTTCCCCCTCCCTTGCCCATTTTCAGTAGTTCTGTAAGGGGTAGAACAATCTTGGCAAAAGAGGGAATGAATTGATGGTAGAAATTGGCAAACTCTAGGAAGCTTTGGAGCTGTTTGCGAGTCTTTGGGGGGCTGCCATTCAATTAGAGTTTTCACTTTGGCTGGGTCCATTTCGATGCCCTCATCAGAAATTCTATAGCCAAGATAATCTAATCAGGTTTGGTGAAATTCACACTTCGACAATTTAACATAAAATTTGGCATTCAATAGTTTCTTTAACACTTCTCTGACCAGTTTTATCTGATCAGTCATATTCATATGGTATATCAGGATGTCATCAAGATACACCAGAACCCCTTTGTATAAATGTTCATGTAGGACTTCATTAATCAACTGCACAAATACGGCTAGGGCCCTCTGCAGTCCAAATGGCATGACTTTGAATTGGTACCTTCCCAAGGGGCAGTTGAAGGCCATTTTCCACTCATCCCCCTCCTTTATTCTTACCCAGTAATATGCTTCTCTCAGGTCTAACTTGGTGAAGATGCTCTTCTTTGCCAGGTGGGTTAGTAAATCTTTCAGGAGGGGGAGAAGGTACTTATTTTCCACACTCACCATGTTCAGGCCTTTATAGTCAATGTAGAGATGAAGAGACACATCTTTTTTTCTCTTTGAACAACACAGGTGCTCCCACAGTAGACTTGGCTCATTCGATGAATCCCCCCGATGAATCGTTGGGTTTGTATCGACATACTGCTGCATCCCCTCCATTTCAAGGGGGGGACATAGCACACATTCTTCGTTGGTGGAGTTTGGCCCCTGATAACTGTTCAATGGAACAATCATTTGGATAGTGAGGAGGCAAGGTATCACATTCTTTCTTACTAAACGCCTCCACTAGGTCCTGGTACTCACTGAGGATGAGAGGCTTGCCAGGTGACCATAAGGCAGCCATGTGCGCTTGCTCATTGGGTGGGCTAAAATCCCCTGTAACGTCTGTTGAATCAGTGGGGGAATTGGGCCCTATGGGCAATCTCACAGTTCTCATTCCTTTTTCCCATCAGATAAATGGCTTCCATTCATCTAACCAGGCTAGTCCTAGGATCACAGTCTCAGACATCTTTGGAGCTACCAGGAAGCAAATATACTCCCAGTGCTTGCCTATTAGAGTAAGGGCTCTATTAATTGCGTGACTAAATTCCCTCCCATTAGGGAGCCATCGGGTTGCTCAAACCTCACAGGTTTGGAGAGTGGCTTAGCTCATATGCCCAGTCTCAAGGTACATGACAGGCTAATGATGCATCGGGAGCAGCCAGTATCAACTAGCACTTTCAGGTCTACGTGTGCCCCTGACTTAGGAATTATGAGTTTAGTAGGCAATAGAAAGGGTAGGATGCGTCGACTCACCATTGGGTCATTCTCCCCTTCGTCGTCACTGTTGAAAGAGGGTAGAACACTGGTGGATCCAGTTTGAGTTCTGGCGTCCTCCCATGTGGGGGATGTGACCTGGACAACAGGTTTCTGTGTCATCTGGTTGGATTTCTCTCCCTTTAGCCGCTGTGCAGGTCTCTTTCTCACTGCTGGTCCTGGTCTGTTCTGCCATTGGGGGAAGGGGACCAGGCATTTCACTGCTCAATGTCCCTGCTGTCCACATTGGAAACACTTAATTGCTGCATCTACAGGCGGCTTGGGTCTTTCAGCCATCACAGTAATAGGAGATCTTCATGGGGGGTGATTGCCATTCAGGTTGTTCTGACCTTGGCTCAGGTTCAGGTTGGAGAGGCTTCTTATAGTGAGCGAGCTGAACATCTAATTTCACCGCTGCTTGGTACCATTCATGCAGTTGGTCAGGTACAGCTCGGTATATACATGCCAGAGAAAGATGGTCATCTAACCCTTCTCTGAAAAGATGAATTATGGATTGGTCAGGCCATCTCTGCCATCTTTTGAAACTCCCGCACATACTCTAGGGCAGGCTGGCCAGCTTGCTTTATCTTATGGATTTGTTCTTCCTCTTTGAGGGCAATAGATGGGTCCTCAAATCTTTCCCTCAGCCAAAGGAGGAAAAGGATGGGGTCCTCCAAGTCAGGGGCCTACTCGTTATATAAATTGTTCAACCATTCGGATGTTTCTACCTCTAGGCTCGACGCAAACATATCGACCATTGCACCCGGGTCCGGGTAAAGGTGACCCCAGCAATTCAAGTGAGAGTGAACTTGGTTGAGGAAAAAAAATTTCTCTGGGATCCCATCAAAGGTTGCTCTGAAGGGTGGGCTCATCATTGGTTGCTGGGGCCCCCATTGCTGCTGGTTACACCCTGGTTGTTGGTTAACTGGTTGGAGGGGCCCCCACTGCTGTTGTTGTGTCTCCAGTTGCTGCTGGCCCCATTCTGGTTGCTGATTTAATGGCTGCCAGGTCCCCCACTGCTGCTGGCCCCACTAGTCCTCCTGTATGTTCAGGGGTTGCACATTTGGGTCCTGCTGCTGCCACCCTTGCTGTTGTTCTCTCACCAGCTCCTGATCTCCAGGCTTCTGCACCACCCCCAGCTGTTGGAAAGCTTCTCTTAGCTGGGGCAAGCTCAGAGGTTGTTGGTCTTTCACTTGTGGGGGTTTCCCAACCTCTCATTGCTGCAGAGTCCCCAGGCTGGGGTCCTCTGTCTCTATGGGTCTGGAGGGCTTGGCAGGGGACTCCTGGGGCTTTCAGGCAGTCTGATCTGCTGACAGGATTTTCCACTCACCCAGATTCTCAGTGGCTGATGATCTGACACCTCTCCCCCCATTCTGCTTCTGGGGCCACTTTCTGACTCTTCCATAGTCTCCACTGGAGTGGTGTTGCTGCAAGTCTGCAACATGTACTCGTTGTCAGAGGTTCCCTGTTGATGTTGTCCTGGGTTCCCGCAGGAACGAGTCTCAGCCCTCGCTGAGACAATTTAGGGGGTCCTCGCAAGGACGAAAGAAGCCAAATAAAAACAAACACCACACCAGAAGTTTCTCAAGATGAGAGAGCACGAAGTGCCCGGGGTGATGTTATGTCCCCCGAACAGATCGCAACAGTCTCTTTTATTAGGCAGTTTTAAAAGGGAGGGGTACCTACAGCAAAAAGAGATAGCATATAAAAAATACAAAACAGCGTGAATCAAAACATACGTGTTAACAAAACACCACCTGATTTACAGGAAATCATACACTTTAGCAAAATAAAAACCTAATCTCAAAGAAAGCAAAACTAAGCAATGGAATGCTAATTGGATACTAAATCATATCTATCCTATCTTAGAAAAAGTGAAACTTAATTTGAAGAGCAATGGAATTTTTGGGTGCTAATTGGATATTGTAAATCATGTCTGTCAGGTACCAGACACCATGCAGCACGGGAAAGGGTCAGGGCAAGGTCTCATGGCTATGAGGCCCAAGGAGAAACCTGAACCAAGGATATATCCATAGAGTGGTTCAAGCCTGACGACCAGACAAGCTCAATTATCTGCTGAGGTTTGGAGATCGGCTCAAATTCATCTTCCCACAGAAAACTATCTATTTTTCCTCTTCAGATGTTTCGCCAGCAGTAACTTCAGATGTTTCGCCAGCAGCAACCCTTTCCATCCTGAGGATTCTTCTCTGAATCTTTGCCAGTTTATCTCTCTTACCGGAGACAGTGGCGGGGGTTCAGGATCCCCCTTTGGAAGAAAGCAGATTCTGGCATGATGTCATGGTTCTGATAAATGAGACAATTCAAACAAATTGCAGGCATATTATTTATCTAAAAAGTCTTAGTAATGAAATGAAACATCAGCACTCATGGAGGGATGCCAGAATCTGACCTCTCCTCCCCTTGATTCATCATATCCTGCACAATCTGCCTCCCCTAATTACATGTCATTAATCATGTTCACCAATTAGTTTTATGTATGAAGTCACCCTTCCCCTTCTGTGCGTGGCTTAATCTTATCTTCTCAAGATAGCTATTGAAGTTTCCCTCTCTTCAAGATTCAAAGAGAAGCAGTTTAAACAAAAGGTTGTCTCGTATATTGTCAGTGCAAAAACATGTCAATGTTTGCAGCATTGACAATAAATTTATTCAAGGACCATCTTAATTTTTTGTTAGTTCCTCTCCAAGTCATCTTTATTGGGTTATGATCTGCCCAAACATTAGTTTCTATCTCAATTTCTTGTATCATCATGTTAAGTTCCAAAGATGTCCATATCATATCAATACTAGACCATGATTTATGTCTATTTGAGTAAAATGTATATTGTAATTTCTTTGGATTTTTTTCTTTATATATATATATCTTCTTCTATCATTTTTAAAAACGCTTTAGGTAATGCAGCCGCGAGAGTTGTGCTGGGAGTTTCCCGATACTCCCATGTTACACCTCTGCTCCGTGAGCTGCATTGGCTTCCAGTTGTCTTCCGAGTGAGATTCAAGGTTTTGGTTATGGTTTTCAAGGCCCTGCATGGCATGGGTCCGGAGTACCTTAGGGATCACCTGCTGCCGGCATCGACTTCCCTCCGCCCCGTGCGTTCCCACAGAGAGGGCCTCCTCAGGGTGCCACCAGTCAGAGAGTGTCGTCTGGTGGCCCCCAGGGGGAGGTCCTTCTCTGTGGGCGCTCCGGATTTGTGGAATCAACTGCCGGTTGAGCTCCGGACGGCTCCCGACCTTCGCTCCTTCCGACGCGATCTGAAGACCTACCTGTTTGAACAAGCCGGCCTGGCCTGATGGGTGATGGGTTGGGATTTTTTAATATAGTTTTAATCCATTTTAAATATATTGTTGTTAGTTTCTGGGCATCTGTTTAATTCTTTTTAATGTTTGTATTCTTGTATTTTATTAATTGCCCTGTTCACCGCCCTGAGTCCTTCAGGAGAAGGGCGGTATACAAATACAAATAAATAAATAAATAAATAAATAAATATATTTCCTCCTTTTCTCCCTTGTTTGGCACTTTTGTAGTCCAAAGTTCCATCTGTTATTGCATTAAAGTCTCCCATTATAGAACGATATAGATAGTTCAAATCTAATATTTTTTAATATAATTTTTGGTAAAGTTGTTCTTGTTTATTGTTTGGTGCATATATTGCTACCATCAGTATCTGTTTTTAATCCATCATTATTTCCACCATTAATATTCTCCCCTCTTCATCTGCATAAATTTGTTTAGGGTTCATTGTTTCTTTAATGTTTAGAGCTATTCCTCTTTTTTTTTGAAGTGCTAATGCAAAGTGAAGTTTACCACAAGATTATTTTCGCTAGTGGTTCATGTCTGATGCATTCTCTTAACATGATTCCACAATTCAGAGCAATTTCTGGAGATTCATACCCTTTTAACAGCATGAACAATATATTTTGCTGAGTGCAGATGTATTCAACTGTGAGTGTTCTAGTACCAATTTGTCTTCTCAGAATATTGTTAAATATTTGAGCCACGTCCTTTTTGCCCTCAAAAATCAATGAATTGTAGATCAGCTACTAGGGTGCTAAGGAGACCGCTGTTGTATAGTTCTTGAGCAAGCTGAGCTACAGCTTTTGTCTGAGGTTCCTTTTCATTGGTGCCATATAAGATTTCTTTCATGGCAACTAGGTTTTTTGAAACTTCTTCAGTAGCCTTTTCTACCTTCTTGTCAGAAATATATTGTTTTTCTAGAACTGCTATACTTTCTTTCAAATTATTCACTATGTCTGCAGGAGACTTGTGTGATTTGCCAAAGGGAAATGGCATGCTTGCAAACAACAAGTGTCTTTTCTTCTAGAAGTCTTCTTTTATCTTCTTCTTGAGGCAATGGGCGGCCTCGGCCTGCTGTTGTTGGAGGGTCGGCTCGCTTTCAGATGAGGCCCCAGCCGACTAGTTGTCGGCCTCGCTGGCCCCTCCCTCACCCCACGGTCCTGGCTGTGCAGCAACCCGACCCTCTCTCCACTCTTCTTTTCCCTTCTCTTCCCTTCCCAGCCTGGCAGCGAATACTGCAAAGTGAAGTTTACCGATTTTTGGTTGTTTTAACAACTTATAATGTCTCTTAATATGTGTTTCTTTGGGACAGCTTATATGTGTTTCTTGGAGACAGATTTTAATTTTTGTAGTCATGTAAAGATTTTTTTTCCTTTTTGATGAAGAATTTAGTCCATTTATATTCATTGACAAAATCCCACTCTCCTTCTCCATCTCTTTCAATTATATCTAGGTGTTAGTCTTCTAGTCGATCTTATCTATCTTTGATCTCTTGGTCTTGCTCCTTCTTCTGTATATGTGTTTTTAATTTCTTCCTCTCTTGGTTTGACAGCACCTTCTACTGGCACTTCTTCCTGTTTCTTTGTTTCTCTCTTTGTACCAGATTCAGAGTGACCTCTTTCCAGAAATGCTCTCTGTTTGTTGAAGAATTCCATTGCTTTAAGTGACGTATCCAATCTATATCTTTTTGTATCCCAATAGATTAAAATCCCTTCTGGAATCAGCCATCTGAAATTCACTCCTTTTTCAATTAATTTTTTAGTTAGAAACTGGTATTCTCTTTGGGATTCTCTTATTCTCCTAGGAATTTGTTTGAGGACTACAATTTCTTTTTCTTTCTATTTCAAATGTTCATCTCTTACTCTTTTCAGAATCTCATCTCTTATAGATATTTTGAGAAATCTAACATGTACTTCCCTGGGGATTTTATTTCTTCTAGCATAGTTTGAGTTGACTTGATAGATCTGATCTAATTCTTCTTCCATTTTATTTCCCAATTCCTAATGTGTCTGCCAATAATTCCGTAATCAAGTCTAGGAGATCCTCTTCCTTCCATTATATTTTGAAATCTTAAAAAGTATGAGGCTTTTTCCATCTCCGTCCCAGCTATCGAGTCTCCTAGTTCTCCATTTATTGGCATCAATTTCTGATTTTCATCTTTTAAGACTTCTAATTTCTAGTCAACCTCAGTTGATTTATCTTCTATTTTTTTGGATTCTTTGTTGATTATCTGTGATCATCTGTTTAAAATTTTCAAATTGAGAGTCCATGTTGTTAATTGTTTTATTCATTTTACCAAAATCACTTTTCATCTCCTCATGATTTCTTGTTGTAACCACCATGTGAGTAGCGATTGCCTCTTGAATTGCTTGTAGGGTCACTTGCGTTTCCTTTTGGAAGTTATTAGCCTTTTCTTGTTGGAGTATTGTATCAATTGATCTCTGATAGACTGGATTTGCAAAAGCAGAAGAGGGATCAGAAGTTCCTTTTTTCCAACTTTAGATTAGGGATGCTCATCTTTGTCTTTTAATCATACTTTATAATCCACCAAGTGAATCAAATTTTATAATCCAATAGGCTCCTAACAAATAGGAGAAGTAAATAATAAAAATAGTGAGTGGTGAAAAAGAGCAAACGGGAAAAAAGAAAAACAAGAAAAAAACAAAAAAGAAGAAAAAGAAAACAATATATATACCAAAATTTGTAATCAAAGTGTTCTGTTAAAAGAAATGTCTTGTTATTTACTCTTTCAAAAGAGCTTGTAAAAATTCCAGGTCAAGCTGTATTTATAATCCAGGGAAGTCAGATGACTTCAAAAACAATTTTTATTTATAATTGTAATCCATCCTGTAGAAGAGGGAAATCCAAAAAGAGTCTTTTCTTTTTCAGCCACAATCTTCAGGGTTATAAATTCCAAGGACACCAAAATGTTTAAACTGTAGGCTGTGTCTGTGTATCCAGCAAAGTTTTAAAACTCCAATCAAAACAACTCAGTAAGATAAAGAACAAAAAAAAAGCAAGGTTAATTGTAGTTGTCAGTTTTGCCATTAGATTTCATTAGATGTCCATTCCCACCATACTTTTGAAAAGCTAAAAAGTTAAAATCCAATGGTTTCCAAACAAGGAATTAAAAAAAGATATATAAATCCAAAAAAATCCCAAATTATCCTTCTTTTATGCTTCAGTTATCTTCACAACATTGTTATAAGTCAGTTTTAGTTTCCCCAAAGCTTAAACTTCTGCTTATAGTTCAGGAGGGAGGGGTAAAGAAACCCCCCCCCCTTCCTGGAGCTTGGGGATTTCTTGCTTTTGAATGCTTTTTCCCAGAACTGGTATTTTCGCTTGTAGAGAAAGAAAGAAAGTAGTCTCACCCAGATCAGCTGTTTTGCTTTCCGTTTTTTTAGAATTCATTGTCTCCGATGACTGCATGGGTGTGGTCAGCCAGTCCCAAGAGCTCCTTTGGATCAAGTGGGTCAGCTACTGCTGGCCCGCGATCTGCAAAGTTTCCTCTTTGGCCAGTCGCCTCTACGGGGCAACCTTTGCTCCTATTGGACTCCCCAGCTGGTAGAAATTGGGCTTGGGGAATGGAGCTTCATTCCCCAGTGCCAATGTTGCAGCGATGTCACCGGAAAACAAAGTGAGGATGTTTGAAGCCTCGTAGTTCTGATTTATTCAGCTGTGATGTTGAGCCCCAGATCTCGACAGAGTCCTCTGCAGCAGCCTTGGGCCACAAACCCAGGGATCCAACAGAGAGGATTCCAGAGTATGGCTCAGCCACAACCCCAGGCTGCCCAGCTACCTGTATACTGGGTACTGCAACTGAAGACACTGCCACCCATCAAGCCCACATTTAATGGGGATCCGGAGAAGTTATCTTTCAGCCAACCTAGAGAGGGAAGCAGCTAAATGGATAACCAGCCTTCACGATGAGCAATCCCCTGAGCTGTGGGATGTGAACTTATTCATGGATCAGCTGACAGCGAGATTCAAAGATGAATCCCAGGCCCTGCAGGCAAAAAAAGAGAAATCCACCACTTGAAACAAAGAGGACACCCAGCAAAAGAATATATTTGGGAGTTCCAGAGGGTTGCTGGTTGACTGTGACAGTGGCCAGAGCGATTGCTGGTCAACTACTTCAAGGAAGGATTAGACCGCAACCTATTGCAGCCATGCATCTACCAGAGAATTCTTAACCAACTCCATGATTGGTACAGTATGACAGTGACCTTGGACATCGAGCTGGATCGAGCAAGCTATTGCAGGCATGTATCTACCAGAGAATTCTTAACCAACTCCATGATTGGTACAGTATGACAGTGACCCTGGACATCAAGCTGGATCAAGCAAAGAAGCCGGGTGTTGCTGAACCAAAACTGAAGCAAGGTCAGGATAGGAACCTGTTTAGTTGGCACTCCCAGACTGCCTCGACAGCTAGCACTCCCTGAGCACCCACTGGGACTCCCATCAAATGTTTCAGATGTGGTCAGCAAGACCACCAAGTGTCTGGCTTCAGCCCCCAAGGTCAACAGCACACCTACTTTGACCACCAAGCTGAGGAGACACCTGTGGGCAGGATGACAGAAATCAAATTGGGCCCATTAGGAGCAAGCCATTGAGATCCCCTTTACATCCCAAGAAAATATGAGAGCTCCATCGGAATGCCTGCCACTGCCGGCACCCCATGATAGCAATGAGGAAGGTGAAGATATCCGATGGTAAGTCAAGCCATCCCACCTTTGGCTATTCCCACCAAGGTCATAGTGGCAAAGACAGGGGCCCAAACAGATTTAAACATTCTCATAGATTCAGGTTGCACCAGGTGCCTAATCAACTTCCCCACTGTACTTAAATTGGGGATTTGCCCCCAGTCATGAAAATTGAGCTGGTTTTGCCTGTTGGTGCATGGTCACAGGATTGCAAAAGCTCCACTTCCAGTGGCTCTTTTCACCCTGCCAGGGGACCCTAAATGGGTCTAAAACTGCCCCAAAGAGGCAGCAAAGAAAGAGGGGTTCCCCAGTGATTAGGAATGATGGTGGTCATCCCATTCAATCGGAAAATTCCCTCTAACCTGACAGGAGAAAGGCTGGCCCCATCTTGGTAACCAGGCCAAGCCACATGCAGCCGAAGTCCACAAGTACTCACCAGAACACCAGTGAACAGTGTGCTGAAACTGGGTGAAAAAAATTGAACTTCTCTCTCTTACTTTATATCCTGAACTTTTGGAAAAGATACCCGAAGAAGCAAAAAAGCCTCCGAAAGTGAAAAGGAGGGCGAGCTTTGCCCCACCCTCCCATGGAAGGAAGTGGCGAATTAAACTATTAAGGGGAACAAAAAACCTACTGTTGATGACATCTAGTGGTGGAAGAGAACAATAATGGCTCTAAACCACAATGAAATTAAAAACAACTTTGATGACATAAATGGACATATCTTTACATTAACCTCACAACATAAGAATTTTCAGAAAATGCCATCTTGGAAAATTGCTTTTATCTCTTTGATTCCAAAAGAAGATCAGGATATCACTCAAGCAAGAAATTATAGACCAATATCACTTTTGAATATGGACTACAAGATATTTGCTAAGGTTTTAGCTAACAGATTAATGAGGGTACTGCAACAGGTAATTCATGGTGATCAAACTGGGTTTATAAGTGGTAGACAAATGAAAAATAATGTGAGGCATATAGTTGATCTGTTGGAATTTTTGGAAAGGAACAATCAGATCCCTGCAGCGATGATTTTTTTGGATGCTGAAAAAGCCTTTGACCAATTGGATTGGCAATTTTTGATGAAAGTATTAGATAAAATGAATTTTGGGGATAAATTTTTACGACCAATTAGGGCATTATATCAAAAGCAAACAGCCCGTATAATAGTAAATAATAGTCTGACTGAAGTATGTAATATTGAAAAGGGCACAAGGCAGGGGTGTCCGTTGTCACCTCTATTATTTGTTTTAACATTGGAAATATTATTGATTAAAATACGGGATTCGGAAAAAATTAAGGGAATCCATATAAGAGATCAGGATTATAGATTGAGGGCGTTTGCAGACGATCTGGTTGTTACGGTGACCCAGCCAGTAAATTCTGTTGTAGAATTGACGGAGATAATAATGCAATATGGGAAGGTTTCTGGATTCAAGGTTAATATACAAAAAACTAAAATTTTGTCTAAGAATATGACAGTATCACAAAAGGCTGTTTTAGAAGGATTAACTGGATTTGAAATAGTTAAAAGGGTTAAGTACTTGGGGGTATATTTGTCACCCTCAAATGTAAAGTTATATAAAAATAATTATGAAAAGTTATGGGTAAAAGTTCAAAAAGAATTGGATAGTTGGAAAAAATTACAATTGTCTTTATTGGGAAGAATTGCAGCAGTGAAAATGAATGTCTTGCCAAAATTTTTATTTTTATTTCAAATGATACCTATTCTTAAAAAGGATTCAAATCTGGAGGAATGGCAAAAGGGTATTAATAAATTTGTTTGGGCAGGGAAAAGGCCACGGGTTAAATTTAAGATTATGCAGGACACGCGTGAGAGAAGCTGCTGCTTTGTCAGCGATAAGTGATTGGATTAATTTATCACAAGGAAGACTATTAAATCTTGAAGGTTATGATTTGTTATTTGGCTGGCATGCGTACCTATTGTATGATAAGAAGGTGGATAAGGTGTTTAAAGCGCATATTTTAAGACATGCTTTGTTGCGAGTTTGGAAAAAGCATAGACATAAGTTAAATTATAAGATACCTTTATGGGCAATACTGAAACACGCAATAGAGAACATAAATGTTGGGTTCAAACATGATGTGACTACATATAAGGAAATCTTAAGTTTGGAGAGGAATGTATGGTGTTTGAAGCCGTATAATTTTTTACGAGGAAAAAAGATTGTTCAAACCTGGTTTCAGTATGGGCAATTACAAGCCAGGTGGAAAGAAGATCAGAAAATTGGTTTTTTAATGAATGATGAAAATTTAGTAAAGCAAATTAGAAATCAGGGTCCAGCACATATCAAACGGATATATCTTGCACTGATAGAAATTGATTCAGAAACAGAAACTGTTAAAGATTGTATGATAAAGTGGGCGCAGAACATTCAGGAAGTTATTACAATGGATACTTGGGAAAAGATTTGGGTGAGAAATGTAAAATTTACACAAGCTCAAAATTTAAGAGAGAACTTTTATAAAATGTTTTATAGGTGGCATTTAGATCCCAAAAAGTTAGCAAGTATGTATCCGAATTACCAGCCTAAATGTTGGAGATGTGGTGGCGAAGATGCAACGTATTTTCACATATGGTGGACCTGTAAAAAGGTTAAAGCATTTTGGATTAAAATTTGGTGGAATATGCAGAAGATATTCAAGAAAAGGATAAAGTTTTGTCCGCAATTGTTTTTATTGGGTATTATTACTGATACTACTGTTGGAACAAGAACAAGATTTTGGGCAGAACATTCATCTTGATGACAGCAATTCTCCCCAGTAATGAAAGTTTCAGATTGCCCCATCTTTCCAGATCATCTTTTATTTGATTCACTATATTATCATAATTATCTTTTTTAAGTGAGGTGCATCTAGCTGTGATATTAATTCCTAGATATTTTATTTTTTTGACTATTTCTATGTCCATAATCCCAGCCAGTCTTTCTTTTTGTTTATTAGTCATATTTTTAACGATCATCTTGGTCTTATTTCTATTTATTCTCAATCCAGCTACTTCACCATATTTAATTAGTTCTTCCAATAATTTTGGTCCCGTATGATATGAGTCCTCCATAATGAAGACCAGATCATCCGCAAATGCTTGAAATTTAAAAGTTTCCTTTTTAATAGCTAATCCTTTTATCTGTGGGTCATTTCTAATTGTTCTCGTTAAAACTTCTAGTGTCATATAAACAGCAGTGGGGATAAAGGGCAGCCTTGCCGTGTTCCCTTTTGAATTTGAAATTTCCTAGATGTTTCCCCATTAATAATTACCTTTGCTTCCTGGTTGGTATAGATTGCCCTAATTATATTTATAAATTTTTCACCCATATCCATGAAACTGAGTTGTTGGTGTAAAAATGACCATTTAACGTTATCAAAGGCCTTCTGGGCATCTAAATATAATAACGCCATCTGTTGTCCGCTATGTAGTTCATGATACTCCAACGTATCCAGTATTACTCTAATATTATGTTTAGTTTGCCTCTTGGCAAGAAAACCATTCTGGTCTACATGTATGAAATCATTCAGAAATCGTTTAAGTCGTTCTGCTATAATTGATGTAAATATCTTATAGTCCGAATTGAGAAGCGATATAGATCTATAATTTTGGATTAATGTGTGATCTGTATTGTCTTTCGGGATGAGAACTATATTTGCCTCAGACCAAGATTTAGCCATTCTTGCGCCTTCTAATACTGCATTAAATACCTCTAATAGGGGTTGAGCTAAGATATTTTGTTGTTCCTTGTAAATTTCTATCGGGAGACCATCAGGACCCGGTGCTTTATTGTTTTTTTTTTTCATTAATGGCCTTTATCACCTCGGACAGCCTAATTTCATCATTCAGCATATTTCTGGTGTCCTCTGTAACCTTGGGTAGTTTAGCTTTTTGAAAACATTCCTCCACTTTCTCCACAATTGCCTGACTATCTTCTTTATATAATCGTTCATAAAATTCCTGGGCTATAGTTTTTTTCTCCTCTTCCTGGTGATGTACTCTCCCTTCGACATCGCATAATTTGCTAATCCAGCTTTTTTCCTTTTGTTTTTTCAATTTATATCCGAGCCATCGGCCCGGTTTATTTGCATTTTCAAAAAAGTTTTGTTTCGTGCTTCTCAATTGTTGAGCTAGTTTCTCTTTGTCTAAGATATTAAGCTTATGTTTAATCAAATCCATTGATTGTTTGATATTCTTTTTTTGTGGGTCTTGTTGGAGTATAGTTTCTAAACTTTTATATTCCCCTTCTAACCTTTCCCATTGTTGTTTTTCCCCCTTGTTCTTATTTATCATATATGCCATCGCTACCCCTCTCATTATTGCCTTGGCTGTGTCCCAGTTATTTTGTACAGAGGTGTCTTCAGCTTTATTTTCCTTGAAGAAGAGACTTAATTCTCTCTCCATCTTTGATTTAAAATCATCTTCTTTTAAAATTGCTCTTTGTAAGGTCCATCTAGATATATTTTTTTGAACCTTTCCAGCTAAATTCAATAGGGTTATGATCTGCCCAAGTACCTGTCTCAATATACACCTCGTCAACTTCAGAGCTGATTTCTTTTGTCATCCATACCATAACTATTCTAGACCATGAGTTATGCCGATTAGAGTAATACGTATATTGTCTTGCCTTATGATTTCTCTCCCTCCAGACATCTTGAATGTTTAGGTCTCTAGCCAGATTAAAAAAAGATCTCAGTAAAGTTCTTCTTTTCTTTTTCCTAATCGTCTTGCCCATATAATCCAAATTCGTATCTAGGATAGCATTAAATGTCCGCAATTGTTTTTATTGGGTATTGTTACTGATACTACTGTTGTGGACACTAAGTTGATGTTGAATTTAATTACGGCAGCAAGACTTTTAGTAGTGCAATATTGGAAGAAGGAAGAACTGCCGACTATAGAAGAATGGACTCTAAAGGTTTCTAATCTGGCGGAAATGGCAAAGATCTCAGCGTATTTGAAAGACCATTCACAACAGAGATATATCGTGGAGTGGAAAAAATGGATTGACTATATCCAGAATAAATATGGGACTAAAAAGTTTCATTTAGCATTTGAATAAGTATTGATGGGATATTTATATTGCTTGTAGTCATATTATACAAGTTAAAGTGCGATAGATTTAATAACCTATTGTTGTTTGCTTAGGGTAGATTATGTTTGTTTATACTTTTATACCTTGTATTTAGCTCTGGGAAGTCGGGGAGGGGGGAAGGGGAGGGAGGGAAGATTGGGGTGGGGTAGGAAGGGAGAGGTGGGTTGGGTGGGTTGGAAGGGGTTTTGTTTTGTAAAAGATAAAATGTACTGAAAATCTTTTCAATAAAAAAAAAAGAATTTTCAGAAAATGAAAGAATCTACCAGTGGAAGGGATTGTGATTTAACGCAGCTGGAGGAAAACTCTCTAGATGTGACTGAAGCACTGGAACTGGAAGAGATACTCCACACCCCAGAATCACAAAATAAAGCTGAAGATAAGAAGAAAAGCCTGACAAAATGGGTTACAGAGATACCAAAAAATTTACAACTTGAGAGGCAAAAAAAGATAAAAGAAATTAACACGTTACCTGATTTGTCTCTCCCATCCTTAACAACATGCACAAGAAAATGACAAGACTTTTTAACTAAGTGGAATAGATGGATGAGAAAAGCCATTTAGCGAAAGAAACAGACTAAAATCAGATTCAAGGAATTAGAAAATTGGACCTATCAGAAGCAATTTTTAAAGATTAAGCATTTGTTTGAATATGGTTAAAATATAATATGATCTGCCTAACCAGTAAATATTGAATGGAATAGAGTTAAAAGATATATTTATGATATGTGAAATGTAACTGTCTTATCAGATGCAATTTTTAAAGATTAAGTATTTGTTTGAATATGGTTAAAATATAACATGGATTACTTAATTAGTAAATATCGAATGGAATAGAGTTAAAAATGAAAAAATGGGGGATATAAATTAATTTTAGTTTGAGAGAGGTATGTTTTTCTTTTTCTTCTTCTTTTTCTTCTTTCTTATTCTGAGCACTATTGTATTTTTTATGATATGAGAAATGTAATTGTGGGATGATTATTGTGAGGGAAACAGATTAGATATTTAACAGTAAAACAACTTTGAGAAAATCTTAACAGATAAAAATTATTTCAATTTTGTGGGGAAAAAGTCTAAATGAGAATGTTGAAAACAGAACATATAACGCAACCAAGAGGACTAACTAGAAAATGTTCTATATTGATGCTATTACTAATTGGGTAAATGTTAGAAAAATCTTTATATTTAACCTCTTTGTTATTAAAATACTAAGAACTGTATTAACCTAATGTTTGCAAAAGAGAACAATATGGGAAGAAGAGAAAATCAAGGAAAGCTGTTATGTAGAATGTGATATGATAGAAATTGACTATTATTGATGTGAACTGTGAACCCAGACAACATGCTGTTTACTAAGCACCAGGTTATTAGTTTTAAAAAACTCAATAAAATATATATTTAAAAAAAGAAAGAAAATTGAGCAGGCAGATGACCTTGATACTATAGAAAGAAAACAAGAAAACAATTGGTACACACTGTGCTGTGAAAGAGTGAAATCCTGCAGCACCTGTAAGGTCCCCCTGCTCAAGAAAGCACATGTGCAGGCCCATCTGAAGTTTGTCAGTGAACATCTGAATGATGCAGAGAACTGAGTGAAAGTGTTGTGGTCAAAATTGAAGACCAAAATTGAGACCAAAATTGAACTCTTTGGCATCAACTCAACTCGCTGTGTTAGGAGGAGGAGGAATGCTGACTGTGACCCCAAGGACACCAACTCCACCATCAAACATGGAGATGGAAACATTATGCTTTGGGAGTGTTTTTCTGCTAAGGAGACCAGACAACTTCACCGCATCAAAGGGATGATGGATGGGGCATGTACCGTCAAATCTTGGATGAGAACCTCCTTTCTTCAGCCAGGGCATTGAAAATGGGTCGTGGATGGGTATTCCAGCATGGCAATGACCCAAAACACACAGCCAAGCAACAAAGGAGTGGCTCAAGAAGAAGCCAGTCTCCAGACCTTAATCCCATAGAAAATCTGTGGAGAGAGCTGAAGGTTCGAGCTGCCAAATGTCAGCCTCAAAACCTTAATGACTTGGAAAGGATCTGCAAAGAGGAGTGGGACAAAAGCCCTCTTGAGATGTGTGGAAACCTGGTGGCCAACTACAAGAAATGTCTGACCTCTGTGATTGTCAACAAGAGTTTTGCCACCAAGTACAAAGTCATGTTTTGCGAAGGAGTCAAATACTTATTTCACTCATTAAACAATTTATGACTTTTTTGAAATGCATTTTTCTGTAAGTGGCATCCTACCATTTGGTGGGAGAAGGGTGTGAGAACCTTGAGATTGGCAATGTGAGACCCCTTCCACCTGCTTAAATTAGCAAGATAAAGAGGATTCCAGCAGCCAAGATCGAAGGGAAGCCCCACAAGATGTTGAAAGCCATGATAGAGCAAATTCCAGGCATCTAGCTTATTCCAAGTGAATATCGTGATTTAGTGGAAGCTTTTAATGAAAAAGAATGTGACATGCTTCCCCCTCACCTGGCTACTGATTGTGCAATTGAAATTCTACCAGGAGGTGAGCTCCCAAAGCCCAAGATGTACTCTATGACACCCAGGGAGGTGAGTGAACTAAGAGAGTATATTGACAAGAACTTAGCCAGGGCATTTATCCAGCCAACTAAACTATGCGTTGCGTCCTGGTGTTTTTCAAACTGCAACTTTTACTTGCAGTTCATTTCCTCTTTCACAAAAATAGATATGCCAATCACTGAGCTATTGAAAACTGGAAAAGGGAGAAAAAGCCCTGGTCTTGTCAACCTCTACCATGGACTATGGAATGCCAAGTGGCATTTGAGCAATTAAAAAGACTGTTCATGGACGAACCAGTTCTTAAGCACCCTAATCTGAAGAACAATTCATCATCCAAGCCGATGCAAGTGATGTCGCTATGGGTGCTGTTCTCCTACAAAGAAATAATAAGGGGGACCTACAACCCTGTGCCTATACCTCAAGGAAACTCACACAGAGAGGTGCTGGGCCATTTGGAAGAAAGAGTCTTTTATGGTGAGGTGAGTATTGCTAACTTGGCACCATTTCTTGGAGGGCAGTAAAGTGTCTTTTGAAGTGTAGACTGTTCATAAGAACTTAGAAGCACTAAAACCTTCCTGAAAATTATTCCCTGAGCAGGTTTGATGGGCACAATAGTTCAATCATTTTAACGTCACCCTAAAATACCTCCCAGGAGTGAAGAATCTTTTGGCCGATACCTTGTCTAGAAATGCCCTAATATAAAAGTCACTGCAAAGATTTACAAAGAACAAGCCAATAAGAAGCAGTCTCCCCAGAGACCATTTTATGTGGGGGAGGGAGAGGGTTTATCTCTCTACTAAGTACCTAAGACTCAGACTATCCAGTAAGAAACTAGGACCTAAGTTTCTCAGTCCCTTCCCTACAATCAGAATTATAAATCTTGTCACAGTTGAGCTAAAACTCCCACAACTTTTAGGAAAAGTTCACTCTATATTTCACTGTAATTTATTAAAACCAGTTACAGAGTTATCCTTGAGCATTCTTGATTCTAGGTTGTATAAAGTGAAAATTGCAATACTTATTAGTAGCTACTTGGGTAAAAGGTACAGACCTGAAAGCAGATAGGCTAATACAGAGATTTTATGATAAGTATCTTCAGAAGCCCTGGGAAGGATCCTAAAGTGTAATTTTGTTTCATCTTTAGGAATTGCTTTCACTCTATTTTTTTTTAGTTTTATTCATTTAGTACAGAAAATGTGAAAATACAAAAGCAAATAGTAAGGGACAACAGTAGAGAGATGGAAAACAAAAATGGTGTGAAGAAAGAGAGAGGAAGAAACAAAAGGCATTGACTTCTGACTCTGTGCAGTAAAATCAGACTTTAAAATCAAATCTCAACATTTTACATTTCTATAGTAGTATGCACTAGCCATTTCTGTATCAACAAATTAGTCTAATCTAATCAGCAAAACCCAAAATAATAATATCATTTTTGTCCACTTCAATCACAAAGTACAGAAGTGATTTACAAGCAGAAACAAAAGTACTTATGTTCTTTTCTTTTATCAGCACAGTCAATTTGTTTATCTCTGCTAATTCCATCAGCTTTTGTAACCATTCGTCCATGGTAGGAATCAAGGCAGCCTTCCAATTTTGTGCATAGAGCAATCTTGCTGCCGTCACCATATATAAAAGCAGAGTTCCAATTTTTTTCCAGTTCTCTTTCCATTAGACCCAGAAGGAAAGTTTCTGGTTTAATCTTTATTTCACTTTAAGAATTTTCTGCATTAATGTATGAATCCTACTCCAATATTTCTTTGCCTTATCACATGTCTACCATAAATGATAAAAAGTCCCTTCTTTATATTTACATTTCCAACATTAATTTGAAATACCTTTATACATTCTAGATAACTTATCTGGTGTTAAATACTAGCGATACATCATTTTGTAAAAAATTTCTTTTAGGTTATAATTTAATGTGAATTTTTAGCCTTTTATCCACATATTCTCCCATTGTTCAAGCATCACATTATACTCAAAATTCCTTGCCCACTGGATCATACAGTGTTTTACATATTCATTTTCCAAATTCAATTTTAATAACATTTTATAGACCTTGGCAATTATATGATCATCACTACCACATAGTAGGATTTTCATTTCATTTTTAGCAAACTCAAAACTGTGGCCTTTTTTGTCTACTTTAAATCTTTGTTTCATTTGTTGATATGTAAACCAATGACAAGCATGACCATCTAATTCTAATTCTTCCCTAGATTTGAGGAGAATTGCTTTCACTCTAGAGGGGTCCAACTGCCAACATTACAATGAACCTGCCTGCAGCCATCTTGGTCATTAATCTATGTTGTCACATGAGAGTGAGGGGGGACAGAATATCTCTATTAGTCTAAACCATATTGTGTCCCATGGGAATCAAGGTCATTCTCTCGCTTGGGAGAAGAGGATTGGGTGTTTTGTTAGAAAGCCCGCCAAACTGTTCTATTGGGTAGTGTAGTTATTGCATAGTACTGGAGTAGGAACTTTTATTTTGTAATAGTGCAATTCTTTGGAGGGAATTTCAGACTTGGTTTCACTTTTGACTGTGCTGATATTTTGTATCCAATAAACATGTTCTTTGAGGAAGTTTCAAGCCTCAGAGTTCTGATTTATTCGGTTCTATCTACTGGAACCATGACAGTGTGTGTGTGTGTGTGTGTGTGTGCATGTGCACATAGTAGGCCAAAGGAGATGTTCTTCACCCAAACCCAGACATTGTTGGTGTTTCCCTGTCTGGTGCTTCCTTCTGGTAAAGAAGAAGGCAGAGGATGCTGCTGCTGTATGTGGAAGTGCAGAGGAGAAAGTTTGCAGGAAACAGTTTCCTCCGAGTGCAACTTCTGCCTTAACAGATCTCTGGAAAGCAAGAAGAGGAGGCAGGGAAGCAGCATTCCTGGATCCTTGAAAAGGAAGGTTGGCCCTTCTCGAAAGGGCATTTCCATTTCCAATCATGTGTGGTAAAGATTTTGGCTTGTTGGAGCAGCCTAACCCTCAAACAACTCCTCCAACAGCCCCTCCTCCTCTCCAGAGATCTGGAGGGGAGACAAAGATCTAGAAGGCATAGCCTCCATATTGGCCACTTCTACCTCTCCAAGCCCTCCACGATTAAACATACATTAAATAAATTAAAACACAGCCAAAAAGAAAACATAGTTAAATCACTAATTACAGCTCTTCACATATTTTCTGGAAAAACCACCTTTATTGATGTTAGGAAAGAAGAGCAAACCTTATTAAAGAGATCTTAACAGGAAGTGAATTGAAGACCCCAAAAGGTCTTGTTCTTTCTAATCTGCCTTCTCTTTGAGCCTTTAGTTCTCATTATTTTGTTATTATTTATTTAACATCAAAGGCCTCCGTAGCTCAGGATATTCACCTTAAAATCAGAACTCAGAAAAACTTAGTTAATCCAAAATACTGACCTATGAAGAATGAAGATAATTTGTGGGCCTAAGAGCATGCAGGTGTTAAGTCAGAATATTAGTGGCATACCTGTCTGTAGCTGGAGGTGCATGTCCATTTACTTTTTTTTTTTTTTTTTTTTTATTAAAAAGTTTTTCAATACATTTTAATTATAACATCCCATTCCCCACCCCTCCCCCGCCCTCTCCCACCCTCTTACCCTCCCTCTCCCCCCTCCCCCCCCAGACTTCCCAGAGCTAGATACAAGGTATAAAAAATAAGATAACCAATCATAAACGCCCATATGCTAACAATAATAACCTATTAATTCTCTCGCGCTTTAGCTCTTATAAATTGACTACAAGCAATATACTTATTCAAATGCTAAATAAAACTTTTTAGTCCCATATTTATTCTGGATGTAATCAATCCATTTCTTCCACTCCACAATATATCGTTGTTGAGAATGGTCTTTCAAATATGCTGAAATCTTTGCCATCTCCGCCAGGTTGGAAACTTTTAAAGTCCATTCCTCTAAAGTCGGCAGTTCTATGTCCATTTACTTCCCTTTCCTGTCTCACAACTCAATCCATATATCCTTTAATTTTCAGACACATCTTTTTCTCACAACTCCTTAAAAAACCCACAAAGTATACTGTAATTAGCCAGAAAAATAAATCTACCACTTCTGAATTCTTTCCCCAAGGAGGAAAGGAAAGTTCACAGCCTGAAGGTTGCTAGCAAAGTTGTCAAAAATTATAGTTATTGGTGCTAAAGGCAAGAATAAATAACAAATCAGTTTTGCAGCTCTCTCCTGTTACTACATCCTCTTACTTCCAGAATGTGGCCTGGGATTGCACAATTGGCTAGGCCACTAGGCTAAAATTCAGTTGACTAATTTGCAGCCAGGTTTTCAGTACAGACCTTGTCAATGTGATTTTAATAGCCCAGGAAGGGATAGGAAAACCTGAAGAAAACTTGGCAATCAATAAACAATGGTGGACTATGCTTATTTTGCCCTATTTTGATTCTCTTCCCCAGCAGCAGTCCATCGATTATAGAACTTGTTGTTGCTGTTGTTAGTTGCAAAGTTGTGTCCGACCCATCGTGACCCCACAGACAACATTCCTCCAGGCCTTCCTGTCCTCTACCATCTTCTGGAGTCCATTTAAGCTCATGCCTACTGCTTCAGTGACTCCATCCAGCCACCTCATTCTCTGTCATCTCATTCTTCTATTGCCCTCAGTCTTTCCCAGCATTAAGCTCTTCTCCAGTGAGTCCTTCCTTCTCATTAGGTGGCCAAAGTATTTGAGTTTCAACTTCAGGATCTGGCCTTTTAAAGAGAAGTCAGGGTTGATCTCCTCTAGGACTGACTGGTTTGATTGCCTTGCAGTCCAGGGGACTCACAGGAGTCTTCTCCAGCGCCATAGTTTAAAGGCCTCAATTTTTAGGTGCTTAGCCTTTCTTATGGTCCAGCTTTCACAGCCATACATTGCAACTGAGAAAACCATATTCTTGACTATATGCACTTTTGTTGGCAGGGTGACGTCTCTGCTTTTTAGTGTGTTGTCTAGATTTGCCATGGCTTTCCTCCCCAGGAGCAAGCATCTTTTAATTTCTTGACTGCAGTCCCCATTTGCGGTGATCTTGGAGCCCAGGAAAATGAAGTCTTCCCCATCTATTTCCCAGAAATTGAGAGGGCTGGATGCCATGATCTTGGTTTTCTTATTTCAAGCCAACTTTTGCACTCTCCTTCTTCATCCACATCATGTGGCTCTTTAGTTCTTCTTCACTTTCTGCCATTAGAGTGGTATCATCTGCATATCTTAGGTTGTTGATATTTCTCCTGGAGATCTTAATTTCAACTTTTCATTCATCTAGCCCTGCCTTTCTCATGATGTGCTCTGCATATAAGTTAAATAGGCAGGGTGACAGTATACAGCCTTGCTGGACTCCTTTCCCAATTTTGAACCAATCAGTAGTTCTGCGTCCAGTTCTCAATGTTGCTTATTGATCCACATATAGGTTTCTCAAGTGACAAATAAGATGGTCTGATACTCCCATCTCTTTAAGAACTTGGCACAATTTGTTGTGATCCACACAATCAAAGGCCTTAGCATAGTCATGAAGCAGAAGTAGATGTTTTTCTGGAACTCCTTAGCTTTCTCCATGATCCAGCATATGTTGGCAATTTGATCTCTAGTTCCTCTGCCTCTTCGAAATCCTGCCTGTACTTCTGGAAGTTCTCGATCCACATACTGCTGGAGTCTAGCTTGTAGGATTTTAAGCATAACTTTACTTGCATGTGAAATTAGTGCAATGGTGTGATAGTTTGAACATTCTTTGGCATTGCCTTTCTTTGGAATTGGAATGTAAACTGACCTTTTCCAATCCTGTGGCCACTGTTGAGTTTTCCAAATTTGCTGGCAAATTGAGTGTAGCACTTTTACTGCATCACCTTTTAAGATTTTGAATAGCTCAGCTGGAATACTGTCACCTCCACTAGCTTTGTTGTTGCTTAGATTTCCTAACGCCCATTTCACTTCACATTCTAGGATGTCTGGCTCGAGGTCAGTGACCACCCCATCATGGTTATCAGGGACACTAAGCTCATTCTTGTATAGTTCTATTGTGTAATTTTGCCACCTCTTCTTAATCTCTTCTGCCTCTGTTATGTCCCTGCCATTTTGGTCCTTTATCAATCCCATCTTTGCATGGAACTTTCCCTTCATCTCTCCAATTTTCTTGAAGAGATCTCTAGTCCTCCCTATTCTATTGTTTTCTTCTATTTCTTTGCACTGTTCATTTAAGAAGGCATTGTTATCTCTTCTAGCTATTCTCTGGAATTCTGCATTCAATTGGGTGTATCTTTCTCTTTCCCCCTTGCCTTTCCCTTCCCTTCTTTCCTCAGCTATTTGCAAAGTTTCCTCATACAGCCATTTTGCTTTCTTGCATTTCTTTTTCTTTGGGATGGTTTTGGTTGCTACCTGTTGTACAATGTTGTGAACCTCCATCCATTGTTCTTCAGGCACTCTGTCTATCAGATCTAATTCCTTAAATCTATTTGTCACCTCTACTGTATATTCATCAGGGATATGATTTAGTTCATACTAGAGATACCTAGTTTTTTTCCCTACTTTCTTCAATTTAAGCCTAAATTTTGCAACAAGAAGCTCAGGATCTGAGCCACAGTCAGCTCCTGGTCTTGTTTTTACTAACTATATAGAGCTTCTCCATCTTTGGCTGCAGAGAACATAGTCAATCTGATTTCTGATTCAATTCAGTTCAATTCAATTCAATTCAATTCAATTCAATTCAATTCAATTCAATTCAATCTGATAATAGAACTACATGGCCCCAAAGTTAGAGGCCTTCAGTCTCTCAATCCCTGCTTATACAGAAACCCTCTTGCATTTTGGCAAGGGTGAGGTTATATGCCCACAATAAAATATGCCTTCAGTCTCTCAATCCCTGCTTATACAGAAACCTCTTGCATTTTGGCAAGGGTGAGGTTATATGCCCACAATAAAAGGAAAAACCTGAAATCAGCAGGCCAGAAGGTGGCCCAGCCACTGCATCCTTCCAGTTCCTTCTGCTTGGTCCCTGGGCTGAGATGCAGTCACTGCTCTTCACCATAGCTGGGGGAGGACTTGCAATTACATCCACCCACTTCATCCTGCAAAGCAGTGCTCACCTGGCACTGTTGCCTGCCATCATGCTGGAGCTCTGAATAAAACTCAATTAAAGTGGTGGTACACTGCTATGTTTATAGGCATCAACTGCACCTGCTGGATTCCCCCACCCACAGCTACCTCCTTCAGAGCCTTCCTGATCCCAACAGGGCTGCCGGCATACATCCGCCTGTTTCATCCTGCAAAGTGGCCCTCCCACCCACTGCTATGCCAGCAGGCCTAACTAAAGGTTGAGTGCTCCAGCCTCACCCTGCCAAGGAAGGGGACAGTAGCCAAGGCTACATGAGATTTGCAGCTTGTCAGGGGTGCTCAAAGGTTGCCCCAACTTTAACCTGGAATTTCAGGGTTGGAAAGCAGAAGGGCAGCATCACATTTGTAGGCATCAGCTACACCTGCTGGAAAGCCTCCTGTGCTCCCCCCCCCCACACACACACACAGCTACATCCTTCTGAGCCTTCCTGGTCCCAATGGGGTTACAAGCATGGTGAAGGGCAGGAGCACTAGGTGAGCCCTGCTCTGCAGGATGAAGCAGGGATATGTATGCCACCAGCCCCATCGGGATTAGGAAGGCTCCAAGGGATGTAACTCTGAGAGTGGGGAAGCAGGAGGCTTTCCAGCAGGTGCAGCTGATGCCTACAAATGCGGTGCTGCCCCTACACTTTAGTCAGAGCTACCGGCATGGCAGTGCCAGGTGAGCACTGCTTTGCAGGATGAAGCAGGTAGACATAATTGCAATTCCCACCCCAGCTATGGTGAGAAGCAACAAGTGCATCTGGGCCCAGGGGCTGAGAAGGAACCTGAGGGGCACAGTGGCTGGGCTGCCTTCTGGTCTGTTTTTCTTTCGATTGCAGGCTGGGGTGAGTGGGCCTAAGGTGGTGAGGGCCAATACCTTCCCATCTCCAGGGTGGCCCCACAGGTCAAACCTAAGCATACCGTGAGTTGGATTTGGCCCTCGGGCCTTGTGTTTGACATGTCTGAGCCAGTGGTTCATTTCTAAAATCCTTTGCTCCATCATTGGATGTTGGCTTTTTGTTAGAACTATAGATGAAAACACTACTTGTGCTCCTAATTCTTTAACTTTCTTCTCTTGTTGTTGTTGTTGTTGTTATTAGTTGTGAAGTTGTGTCCAACCCATTGCGAGCTCATGGACAATGTTCCTCCAGACCTTGCAGTCCAGGGGACTCGCAGAAGTCTTCTCTAGCACTATAGTTTTTTTTTTTAATCCTATTTATATCTCGCCCTTCTCCAAAGACTCAGGGCGACTTACAATCTAAAGCACAAATCAATTCTTTGGTGCTCAGCCTTTCTTATGGTCCAGCTAAGGTAACTTTCTTCCCAAGCTGTTCGTAATTTTTTGTTATTCTTTTCAGATTCATTGTTGTTGTGTCATTGGACCCCAAATGTAGGAGAAAAAAGGGGTAGTAATCCATGGGGTTGCTTATTTTAGTAAGATACTCTCTTACATCTTTGGTTTTTGCTCTAGGGAGACAATATACTTCCCTAGATTGACTACCTGGTCTGCAGACTTTGGTTTCTGTTCCTCTAAGAATTGAATCTCCTATTACCAATATTCAGCTTTTTTTTTCTTAGAGAAGTCTGAGATACTTTTCTTCCTGTCGCAAGAATGCTGGGTTGTGCCTCTTTTTTTAGAAACTATTGATGAATGCTTTTTTGTTGGTGTCTGCATATTTTCTTCCAGGGGGATGCTATGAAAGCAATTGTTCAGTTCCAGAGAGGCTTCATTGGGGCTTTGCTCTTGGTTGTTGCTTTTTTCTAAAAATGACATGTTTCCATCAGTCTTGTTCTTTAAGTACATATGTAGGGTCATTTTTTACAGAAGCTGTTTGTTCTCTATTTTCTTCAACTTGAGTGCATTGGTTTACTTTATGTTCATACGTGAAGTCATATGTGAAGTCATTTTTTTTAGAAGCTGTTTGCTCCCTATTGTGTTTTATTTTGGTGTAATCTTCTTTAGGTTGGGATTTCTCACTTTCTTTATTGAGTTTAAGAGTGGCTATAGTTGCCTCTAGACCCTTTACTTTCTCTTCTAGTAATTCAAGTAGTTTACATTTGATACCTACAAAGTTTGGTCTTTTTTGACACTGAGAGCTTATGCACGAGAGACAAATTCCCTATATGTCCAATCACACTTGGCTGATAAAGAATTCTATTCTTAGATACACTGTGCAATTAAAATTGAACTAGAAAACTCAAATTTATGAATAATAATAATAATAATAATAATAATAATAATAATAATAATAATAATTTTATTTGTATACCGCCCTTCTCCCGAAGGACTCAGGGCGGTGAACAGGACAAACATATAAAAGATACAAAAATACAAAAGTTAAAAAGAATTAAACATTAATGCCCAAGCTAAAAACAATAAATACATATATTAAGAACAATAAAAACCCAACCCATCCCCCATCAGGCCAAGCCAGCTTGTTCGAATAAATGCATCTTCAGATCGCGTCAGAAGGAGCGAAGGTCGGTTGCCGTCCGGAGCTCAACCGGCAACTGATTCCATAAGTCCGAGGTGCCCACAGAGAAGGACCTCCCCCTGGGGGCCACCAAATGACATTCTCTGATCGGTGGCACCCTGAGGAGGCCCTCTCTGTGGGAACGCACAGGGCGGAGGGAAGTTGATGCCAGCAGCAGGTGCTCCCTAAGGTACTTCGGACCCATGCCATGTAGGGCTTTGAACACCATTACCAATACCTTGAATTTCACCCGGAAGACAACTGGGAGCCAATGCAGCTCACGGAGTAGAGGTGTAACATGGGAGTATCAGGAGACTCCCAACACGACTCTCGCGGCTGCATTTTGTACCAGTTGAAGCCTCTGTGTGGTCCTCAAGGGCAGCCCCATGTAGAGAGCGTTGCAGTAGTCCAAACAAGAGGTCACGAGTGCATGAGTACACAGGGCATCCCGGTCTAGATAGGGCCGCAACTGGCGCACCAGGCGAACTTGGGCAAAGGCCCCCCTGGTCACGGCCACCATGTGATCTTCCAAAGTAAGCCGTGAATCTAGGAGGACTCCCAAGTTGCGAGCCCTATCTATGGGGGTAATAGCTCACCCCCCATAGAAAGAGATGGAATATTCTGAATATCCCGGGATGCCGGGATGCACAGCCACTCAGTCTTGTCAGGGTTGAGTTGAAGTCTGTTCCTCCCCATCCAGACCCGAACCGCTTCCAGGCAACGGGACATCACGTCGAAGGCATCACTGGGGTAGTTTGGGGTCGAAATAAAAAGCTGGGTATCATCAGCATACTGGTGATACCCAACTCCAAAACCACGAATGATCTCACCCAGCGGTTTCATATAGATGTTGAACAGGAGAGGTGAGAGGACCGACCCCTGAGGAACTCCACAAGCGAGAGGCCTTGAGGTTGACCTCTGCCCCCCTGCCAACACCGACTGCGAACGTCCCAGGAGATAGGAGGAGAACCACTGAAAAACTGTGCCTCCCACTCCTAATCCCCTGAGACGCCACAGCAGGATACCATGGTCGATGGTATCGAACGCTGCTGAGAGGTCTAATAGGACTAGGACAGAGGAGTGTCCCCTGTCCCTGGCCCTCCAGAGATCATTCACCAGAGCGACCAATGCCGTCTCCGTGCTGTACCTGGGCCTGAAACCCAATTGGTACGGGTCTAGATATGGCTGGAATTTCTGTATAACTTGCAACCAGAAAGCTCCAAATTACAGGGTTCCCAGCAGTTGCATCAGTACTTCCATAGCAGTATATTTTATTCATTAGTTCCTTTACATTTCTTGCAATTTTAGATGACCATGTCTACCTAAAGCAGACATTTTTGTTCTTGTTTATCTTTCAGTTTCTTCATCACCTCTTTCTTTTCATCTAATAATGAGAGTGCTAGGATTTTGTTTGTTTGTTGGCACTTTTGCAGTGGAATGATCTCTCTTTGCCTAGTTATGGCTGATGATCCTGTTAAGGTAAAAATCACCTTAGTAGAGGACGAAGGACCATGCTTCAGAGAATGCATGATGTGCATGAAGGAAGGAAATAAAACACGACGCATAATCTTACTAAATACCTTTTAATTACAAAAAATATAAAAACTAAAATATATTATAAAGAGAGCTAGCTGACTACATCCTAACGTAACAGACAGTAACAGCAAAGGTGAAAGACAATAAAGAATAACTGTGAGAAACTTTTTCTAGACATGCGCACAAAACAGTCTGAGACCATAACATAACTAGTCATATGGGATTCACTTATGGTTACCAGATAAGTTATCACAACAGGTGCAGGGAGCAGGGGAAATGTACAGTTAGAAATGAACTTTTCTGATGAACAAAAAATAACGTGCAGTGACATTCCCCTTCTTTCGTCAGCAAAGTGAAGACTCAAGTAAGGCACATCTTCTCACGCAGATACTCATGCTGGGCTGTAGGAAGTGGTTTGTTCAGCGTATCAGCAATTTGATCACGTGTAGGCACATACTGTAATGACACAAAACCTTGTTTAACCAGTTGCCTTATGTTTTGATATCGGATGTCAATGTGTCTGGACCTTGAACCTGTAAAACGTGTTTCAGAAATATAAACCACAGATTCATTATCTTCCATCACAGTGATCGGTCGAATCGGATGTGTCCAGATATCTGTGATTAAAGCATCAAACCAGGTTAAAGAATTGCATGCATCAGACACACAAGCATACTTAGCTTCTGTAGAGGAAAAAAGAAACAAAATTCTGTTTACGCACATGCCAGTAAACAGGACATCCATTTAAGAACATCATGTAACCTGAAGTGCTTTTACGTGATTTCTTATCACTTGCCCAATCTGAATCTGCATAACAACATAACTCTGCTTAATCAGTATGTGTTGGTTCCAACAACAACTTCATGTCTTTTGTGTGTTTTAGATACCTCAATAACTTTTTAACACATGTCCAATGAAACTGTTTTGCCTTGCCTACATGTCGTGATAAAAGATTAACACTAAGTGCAATGTCGGGTCTAGTCCAACTACTAATATATAACAGCGACCCAATGACTGAGCAATATAGTGTTTGATCTTCGAATTCAGGACTTGGTTCATGTGCCAAATTGTGAAAATCGGTTTGCATGGGTATACTCACAGGCTTAGTATCCTCCATGTTGCAGTGATGTAACAGTTGTTCAATCTTCTCTTCTTGTGTGAGACTAAACCCCTTCTGAGTTTTGACAATTTGAACACCTAAATAAGTGTTAATACATCCTAAAGACTTCAATGTGAAAAACTTTTGTAAAGCTTTGGCAAAAACCTCACTCATCTGCTTATTTGGACCAATATAAACAATATCATCGACATAAACAAGAATTATCTCATACCTATTACCGGATCTTTTAGTAAACACGCATTCATCTGTTTCAGACTTAATAAAGCCCATTGAATTTAGTTTGTCAGAAAGACATAAGTACCACATTAAACCAGACTGTTTCAGACCATAAAGACTTTTGTGTAGAAACCAGGTATCCCCTTCTTGCTGTCGGAAACCTGGAGGACCTTTCACGTAAATTTCTTCATCAAGATCAGCATGTAGATAAGCCATTTCAATGTTGAACTGGAAAACTTCTAGGTCAAGGATAGTTGCAGTGGCTAATGCGATTTTCACACTTTCAGTCCGCACTTGGCCTTGTACAACGACTCACCATTCGGCTTCTTTTTGATTCTGTAGACCCATCGAGTGCCAATAACTTTCTTGTTTGCTGGAAGGCTTGCAGGTGTAAACACTTGGAGTTTCTTTAGACTGTCCATTTCAGCCTGCATTGCCTCAAACCATTTATCTTGTTCTGATTCAGGAAGATGTTTGATCTGTGTGAACTTCTCAGGTGGAAGTGTAACATTACAAATCAAAGGTACAGGTGTTTTTGTTACTTGCCACAAATAACGTTTTGGAGGGATTCCCTTTGTGGTCCTCTTGGAACGTCTCAGACCAACCGTCCATTCTTCTTCCGTGTCGTCCTCGTCTTTATCATTGTCGCCAGCAGCAACATCGGCGGCTTGCGAAGATGGAACAGTAGGTTGAGAAGAACTCGTGGAAGGAACATTATCCTGTGAATCTTGATCATCAGGTTGTGTGGCATCAGCAACATCATCTCTAGGAAAATAAACTCCAGGATCATTAGAATGAATCCTGGACCAGTCAGCATCTTCCTCAAAAGTAGCAGATTGTGAAACCACAATAACATGATGAGAATCAATGTATTTGCTCCATTTTGAATTATCGTCAATACCCATAAATCTCATCCTTTTTGCTGCAGGACCCCCTTTCTTTCTTTGGGCTAAAAGAATATTGACCATAGCATAGGAACCAAAAACATGGAGATGTGAGAGATCAGGCTTGTGTCCTTACAACATGAAATAAGGGATCTGATTTATCACACTACTCCAAGTACGGTTGATGATATGGTTAGCATATTTGATAGCTTCACCCCAGTATGGAAGATCAAGGTTGGCGTCTTCAAGAAGGCAACGCATCATGGTTTGCAAAACCCCATTTCTGGGTTCTGCCATTCCATTTTCAGCTGGAGTATAAGGAGCAGATGTCTGATGTACTATCCCATTCTCACGCATCCAGTCCTGGAAACGCTGAGACATGAATTCAGCACCGTGATCACTCTGGATTTTGGCAATGTTGACCTCGAATTGGGTATAGACAAGACTAGCAAAGTCTTTAAAGATCTGAAAGGTCTCAGATTTAGCTGACTACATCCTAACGTAACAGACAGTAACAGCAAAGGTGAAAGACAATAAAGAATAACTGTGAGAAACTTTTTCTAGACATGCACACAAAACAGTCTGAGACCATAACATAACTAGTCATATGGGATTCACTATGGTTACCAGATAAGTTATCACAACAGGTGCAGAGAGCAGGGGAAATGTACAGTTAGAAATGAACTTTTCTGATGAACAAAAAAAACCGTGCAGTGACAGATCTAACCTCTGAACAGTACCTGCTGCCATTCTTGTGTCATCATCTTTGTGACAGATTATAAAAGAAACTTGAAATAGGCTTTCTTTTATCACTCTCAAATCTTGTATATTGGAAAATTTGTAACATTCAGGATACAATAATCATCGAAGCATCCTATAATAAACTATGTGCCTAATTTACACCAGAATCTGTGAGGAGAGGGAAATAGAAAATGGCTTTTCAAGAGCATTTTTATTTTTATTGCAGGACTTGTCATCCCTCTTGCTAACTATAAGATGTATGTAGCTAAATATCAACCCTTTTGCAAAAGAAGGTAGCAGCTTCTTTTTTAATATCTATCAGAAAAAAATAAATTTGTTTTTCTGGTTTTCCATATATTATCTTTCCAAGCAGTGAATTAGCTTATCATAAGTAGCTGTCAGTTGGCTTTTGAAGTCAATTACAGGCACTGTTAACTTCTAACTTTACATAGTGAATCTTCTACAAATGATTTACTAAAGCCCAAAACCACACTGGTGAGTTGCTATTTGATGGAGCTGGTTACTTTGATTATAAGACTGATGATACTTTTGAATTGTTTCCAAAATTCAAAAATAATTAAAAGCTCTTAGGGATGACTTCCAACTTGACCTATGTATCAGTTGCTAGATCCTATTATTATAAAAGAGTAGATTCTTTTTGAGATAGATTACCTACATATTTTTTTCTATTTCATTCAATGCCTTGTCATTTGCTCTTCCTTCTTTACAGTATGTGAAGTGAGAAAATAACAAGACTAAAAAATTGTTGCAATTTGTAATTGTTAAAACGTGATTTCTGTTTTATTCTAAGTAGTGCTGCACGGCTTGCATAGATGTTAATTCCTAAAACCATAACAGTGAATTTTGTCGAGTCAGTTTTTATATTTAATTCTGTAGATCTGAAAACTTGGCTTGTAGTCACATAAGTTACAGCTTTTGATTGATTTTATTTTATTTTAAGAATTCAAGAGGCTTTTTTTCTTTTTCCTAGCAGCACCATTTGCAATACAATAACATTCAGCATAATTACTTTCGTATTTCAACATAGGCATTGAATATTAGTTGCATAAAGATCTTCAAATATTTCTTATTCACTTTAGAAGGAATTGAGTGTTCTGTCTCATGTATGTTTTATTCCAGACATTTCTACAGGAGTCTCCCCCCTGTGTGTGTGTGTGTGTGTGTGTGTGTGTGTGTGTGTGTGTGTTTGTATGGTGTGTTTGTCTGTGTATGTGTGCACATGAAGACCTAAAGCATAAATTACTCTAGATTAATGAAGTATAATAATTGTTGTTGGGTTGTTACAAAAACCTTGACTCTTAATTTTATGATTCTTTCAGAACTGATGTTATTTCTGTCTTTCTGTCTATAATCTGATATAGAACTACAGTTTCAATTCTTCTAAAAATTTTGCATAGCAGAGATTATAACACTAGTTTTTCAAAGTAAACATGATTTAAACTCTGTTTAATTATATATATCATCTTTGCTAGTTTTATCTACACACACACAAATATATCTTTGTGTATCTTTATATGTAAAGGTAAAGGTAAAGTTTTCCTGGCACATGCGTGCTAGTCATTTCCGACTCTAGGGGCCGGTGCTCATCTCCGTTTCAAAGCCGAAGAGCCAGCACTTGTCCGAGGATGTCTTCGTGGTCATGTGGCCGGCATGACTAGACGCCAAAGGTGCACGAAACGCTGTTACCTTCCCACCGTAGTGGTCCCTATTTTTCTACTTGCATTTTTATGTGCTTTTGAACTGCCAGGTTGGCAGAAGCTGGGACAAATAACAGGCGCTCACTCTGTTACGCGGCACTCGGGATTCGACCTGCCAAACTGCCGACCTTCTGATCGACAGGCTCAGCGTCCTAACCCACTAAGCCACCGCATCCCCTTCTTTATATGTAGAATTTGTTAATTTTAAAGTCTCAAAACTATAGTAATTACTTGGTTTAGTTTTTTAATTATTGTCTCCAATACTTGCACCAATTCTGGCATAAATGTAATTACAACATTTTAAATTCATTGTTATACAGTTTTGCTAAGTAAATAAACTATGGTTTATAATAATAACTAGGAAAATTAAATATCATTATAATATAACAAATGTGTCATTATTCATATCTAGCCCTTTAGAATTAGAATTTAGAAGCTTTTTGAACATTGGGAACTAGAGAATAATATGCCACTTTATCTATTGGTAGTATTGTAGTACTTATCAGTACTATAAAGTATTGTTTACATTGAGATCATGTTTTCATTTTTAAAGAAAAGTTTGTCACCCATATTGCAGATGCTATGAAATGATATTCTTGCATTCAAAATATAATATATACCCTTGAACAATGCGATAATAAAGCATATTTTAATATTTTGTGAGGACCAAGGATACAACAATACTAATTTTAACAATGGCTGTACGGTTCTCTTTGAGGCTTTTAGAGAGAAAGTGAGTAATGGCAAATATGATAGTAGTATATAAATTATACATATCTCCCTTTCATATAATTCTTGAAACTTAGATCATCCAGTGGAGCTGAATAATGTAAGAAACTGAACTTTTTATTTATTTTGTAAAATAGAATTTAAGTCATAATTTAGAAGCTTATTTTTAACTACTCTTCTGATAGTAAGTATTGGTGGTTTTTCATCTGTGATGAATGCACTTTGAGGGTTTTTTTCAAGGTAATCAAAACCTTTTGTTATAATCAGAAGACCAAGTATTCAGGAAAACTTATGAAGAAAGGAATATCCTTTTGTACATGAAAAATAAATAATTAGGCTCATCACCTTATGCCATTTAACAGGTAATTTCTCTAAATATGTTATGCCAATTGACATGACTTTTATCCTTTCTCAAAAATGAATAAACATAAAATAAACCTACCATTAAAATTATAGACTGATCATTTCTTTGTCAGTGGGCAAACATATAAAAAGAGCAGGGGATCAAATACTTTTTCCCTCACTGTATGTAACATGTTCAAGTAATTATTATTGTCATCCTGATGGCATTCCAGAAGAACTTGAAAACCTTGTTTTTCTCCTAGACCTCGGCTGAGGATGGATGTGATCCTTTTTTTTCATACGTTTTTTGTATATATGATGTGTACTATAAGTAGGTGTTGATTTTTTAATATATTATAGTATTCTGTATATTATTGTTTTTTTTTAAATTGTGAGTTATCTAGAGCTGATGAAGCATGGCAGCATCTGAATTTAAATAAATATTCTTATTTACTCAATTTGTATCCTGTTGTTCACCTTGGAGATCAAAATGGATAGTGCTCTTCATATTTTCTGACAACAATCCTATTTAGCTAAGAGCCACTGGCCCAAAACCACTCAGTGAGCTTGCATTATTGATGGTGGAAGGATTGGGGTTGAGAAATGGGACTCTTCAATCCCAATCAATGCCATGACCTCTGTACCATGTAATAGACCTAATTAGAACAAAATGTAATAGACCTAATTTGAACAAAATGTCAGGTTTGTATTTTCATGTAGAAACTTGTAAGGGGGGATTCTTAGAATCCTTGGAAATGTATTAGTGAGGATTTACACTGATACTATTGTTGTTAACTATTATGTAAAAAAAAGCCTAAGATCAGACAAGTGCACCTTCTCAGAAAGGAATGGCATCTTCATCCCAAAGGTGCTTTTTCAAGGCCACTTGAAGTTTATCTGTGTGGTCAAGATCATCTGAGTGGTGCAAATGGGTGTGGAGCCTTCTTGGAACTGTTGAAAGGATTGTGTTGTAGACTGCAGAAAGCACAGCTCCACAAAACAGTCCTTTCAGCAGTTCCAAGAAGGCTCCACACCCATTTGCACAACTCAGATGACCTTGAGGATACAGATAAACTTCCAAGTGGCCTCAATGACTCTCTGCAAGAATGCAAATGACCAACTGACTGCAAGAAATATAAATCTTTCCATTCCTCATTGTCCAGTCAGAGCTGAAGAAGCTTCTTGCATGAGAAACAAAACATCTTCAAAAAAACCCCAAAGTCCAGTTGCCTTTTGAAAAAGCACCTTTAGGACAACCATGATCTGGGTGACTGAGAATCTCCATAGACACTGAATGAATGGCATCTTCTTTTTATACCAAAAGTATAGGAGGTATAAATATTGACACTTCCAATAGCTATAAATAGATTCCACATTTAAAATCAAAGGATGCTTTTCCCCAAAAATTCTTGCATTACCCTGCAATCTAATTTCTAATGAACCAATTAGTCCTAGTTCAGAGAGAAATGTCCCTTGCTGGGTTTTTTGTTTGTTTGTTTTGTTCTGATTTTTTCTGGGATGATGACTTTAGAAAGAAAGTATAAAATCTGTGTTCATAACTTCTATCTGCAATTTCTACTGTGGCATCTGTCTTGATGAAATGTTGACTCTGCCTTTCTATGTTTTGTGTCTGTTGTGTTTCTATGTCTAAACATGGAGGATGAGAAAGAACAGTTTACTGGGACTTAGAGAGCAACAATAACAGCTCCAGGCTCCATACTGGTTTTTATGAGAAATAAAATTGAATTTAAACTACAGAACGTGTCTGGAGATATTTTTATGAACCCATTGTTCAGATGATTTGAGACTTCCCAAGTCAATGCAAATTTAGAATATAACAAGCAACATTTTATCAATAAACTATTTCTCTAGGCATTGCTTGAGACATAGATACTGGTTGGAAAAGACCATGTAGATAGGTGAAAGGTAAGGAAAACTGGTAAAAAGGGCATGCTACTGATATAGGGAACGGTTGCTGGAATTGGGTATGTGTAGTTTAATGAAGAGAAGGGTGAGGGGTGACATGATAGCAGTGTTCCAATATCTCAGGGGCAGCCACAAAGAAGAGGGAGTCAAGCTATTCTCCAAAGCACCTGAAAGCAGGACAAGAAGCAATGGATGTAAACTAGTCAAGGACAGAAGCAACCTAGAACTAAGGAGAAACTTCCTGACAGTTAGAACAATTAACCAGTGGAACAACCTGCCTCCAGAGGTGGTGAATGCTCCAACACTGGAGGTTTTTAAGAAGAGACTGGACAGCCATTTGCCTGAAATGGTATAAGGTTTCCTGCCTGAACAGGGGGTTGGACTAGATGACCTCCAAGGTCCCTTCCAACTTTATTATTATTATTATTATTATTATTATTATTATTATTATTATTATT